>JAYMTH010000077.1:0-35582 GCA_036897465.1 Pelargonium australe
TATATATATATATATATATTATTGTTTGCGGTGAGCTCAATACCAGACATCTGATTTGAGGCTATAAACGTCCTGTATGGATGATACCATCTATGAGCTTAAATAATTTAGTAGACTTGGCTGTGTATATTTCGTATAGATTTGTTTTTATAAATTTATTTTCATGTAGCTTAAATTCACTTACAACGTGATTTCAGAATTTAATTGCTATTGCACCTGAAGCTGCTGGATAGAAAACAAAATAGTTATAGAATAGACTTACTACCTCATATAGGAGTAATTGTTTCCAGAAAATTATATAATGCTAATTTCATATATCAATTGAGGCAAAACTTTGTTGACTAACAAGTAACAAATTATCTGACATAATTTGCATCCCTTAAATCTAAATGAAATTATCCTTCAACTTTTGCCAATTCCATCGCCAAAGTTATCATTTGAACAGCATGCCAGCTTACGTTTAAAGATGATGATGTATGCTAGAAATAAGGAGAGAAGTATGCTAGTAAAAAAGAAATAAGCTGGAAAGAGGAAGAAAAGAAAAGAAACTAAGCTCATTGAATGCCCATTATATCAGAAGTTTGTTAAAAAAATAACCTGAGAAATCATTCCAATCACAATGAGTCGCCCATATACTGCCAAAGCATTCAAACACAAATCAAACATCTCACCACCTACAGATTCGTAGATGATGTCAAAACCTTTGGGGTATTCCTTCTTCAGAACCTACAAAATTTGAAGCCAACAAGAAACTTAATGGCCAAAAGTTGAAAACTATTCACCTTTTTCATCAAAGTTAAAATATGGCCTTCAACTATCAACTTGAGTTTTTAATTGATTTGGTAATGAAAGAAAGTTTGAAAGTAGAAGTGTCCCTTCCATTTACATTGCCTTAATGCTCACAACTAGGCAAAGTCCGGAAATTTGATAAGTTCCATTAACATCCTATTATCTAGTCAAACTAATACAAGGTTAAGAAAGGTGCATCGTAATGAAATACATCCAAGTGAAGATAGAAAGAGCACTTCATTATGAAATGCATGTGCGCACACTTTAATAATACTACATCCGTTTTAAATTAAATGTCGTTTTAGAGTTTTTCACAAATATTAAGAAAAGTTGTTAAATGACTCTCTTACCCTTAAATAAAAACAAAAAAAAACTCATCATTGCTAATCCACTATATTTCATATGAAAGTCATTATGACAAAGGGCATTATGGGAAAACCATGTGTATATGCGTGATAAATATAGAAAGTGACATTTATTTTGAAACAAAAGTTGGACTCTAGAATGACATTTGATTTGAAACGGAGGTAGTATAATTTTATTAAGAAATACCTATAGGCTGCAAATTCAAGTACTTAATATGGGAAGGCAATGAAGATAGTGATCATCAAACCACCTACGAGTCCATAGCCATTCCATCGGCAGAACTATTCAACTCGGCCATAACATATGAAATCATAGATTCCTTGGACCATGAATTGATAAAAATTGAAGTTAAGGATAGAAGTAATAAGGATGTATGAAATAATACAGTTTTGATATTTTCAGCTTTGTAGTCTATGACTCGATCAACTCCCAATCCTTTCAAAAGCCTGGCCTTTTCTTCACCTCCACAAGTTGCAACCACTGCATTTCCAGCAATTTTCGCAAGCTGCACATGTAATAAGCTCAAACTGTAACTCTGTTAAAGAAGATAAATCCAATAGCAATGATTCAAGAATAATAATTTCATGTTGGACTGGAATGAACTCAAAATGGGAAAATCATTTCCTCTTCCTTCTCAAACCATTATTAATATCAAATGTCACTGCAAAGAGGTAAACATAGGTCTTTATCTTTAGTCTGAGGACTAAAAATTGAGCAACATATAGAGATCAATTCATAGCTCTTTCCAACACAGACTTCACCCTTCTCTTGATGAACAAATCACTGAAGTCTAATATAAGCCAATACTACAGAACCTTTTGCTATATAATGCTAATGTCCTCTAGCTTTATTTATATATAATTATTTTCTTGCCCTATAAGAGGTTGCACATGAAAGAAATCTCCCCCTCTCCCAAAAAAAACAAACAAAAGATTCAAAAAGCTTGCTTTTAACCCTATAGCTATAGGTCATAAAAACTCCAGTACCCACACTTCCCACTGTAGATACACCTATAATTGCAAGATATCTAGTAGCACCAGTACTTGTCTTCCTCAGCATCAAATTCTACATAATACTTACCCCGTGCAAGACAAGCTTCTTACTGATTTAAGAGTCACACAGTCATACACTCACAGATATTAGATAGTAAAATCAGATTTAAAATCATGTATATCCAGTTTTACCTACCACCATGTACCTGATCAGAATCAAATGAGAGAAAACTACAGCAAACACTTCTTTTCAGATAAGTAAACTAAACTACTAAGGCACTAAGTCAGTGCCTTTGTCGTGAAATAAAAATCAGTATACATGAACTGATACAAAGAACTTTGATATATGTATGCAATGGAAATCTTTTTCCACATCTGAGAATAAACCTGGACAGCGAATTGCCCTGTCCCTCCGGCAGCTGCGGTAACTAGCACAACTTGTCCAGATCCCATCTGTCCTGACTAAAAAACGAAAAGAGAGAAAAACTGTCAGAATCAACATATAGTATGCAAAAGGGACCGAGACATACTATGAGACATGGAGAACAGCAAACAAATAATCAGCCCATGAAGGCTTAAAAATCGTAAAATGATTAGAGTATGAAGTTACATTTGTTATTTTGTTTCAAAATAACCAAGTGTTAGTTGAAAATATAGCTGTTTAGCATGTGGCAAGATGTGACACACTATATGCATTACCTTTTCCAGAGCAATCGAAGCTGTTAGTCCTGATGTAAGCATTGCAACAACCTCAGGATCTGGCCTTGGGACAGGTAGGATTAATTTTGAAGGAACCTAAATCATATAGAAAACTCAACTCTTTTCAACTTAATGACATAAAAACACAGATATTAAATTTTAAGAAAAAAGTGAATACCATCGTATATTCAGCATAACCTCCGAACGTCATGATTGCAGCAGGAGTGCCAACTTCCAGGCCGCTGACAGAATCCCCCACTGCTGCAACTATTCCCACAGCCTGCAAAATCGTACTGAGATGATGAGCTAGGAACAAAAGGTAGCAATTTAACAAACATATTACAGAGTATGGTAACAATTAGCCAAATGACCAAACATAAAATATAAATATAATCAAATTGTATCATCACCCTGTGGCATTTAAATAAAATAAATGTTGTTGCACCTCAAAACCGGCATCAAATGGAAGGCGGGAGCTAATATCTTCCTTACTTCCACCAAAATAACGACCGGAGCTGAAATTCACCTGTAGAACATGACCTTGTCAAAATAACACGTATACATGATAACATATAAAGCAGTAGAGATTATGTCGATATTTTCAAGGCAAAAAATAAGTGTAAAAGAAATACAGAAACCAATAATACGAAGTCTCATTGAGAATTGAGAATACCACTAGTAAATTTAATTGATATTCAATCTAACAGATTTTGTCTAGAGTCTAAACCATCAATATACAATTAGAATGAATGAGTTACATACTATGTACAGTTTGATGAGCATATAAGACTAAGAACAACGCCTAAAGACACTTTAAGACAGCAAGAGCTACTTATGTCACAATCATTAACTAGGAGAGACCTGATAAAACACATAAACGAGTCAGATAAGAAGCGTTGGTTTGCATTTAAATGTCCATAACATTAGCATTAGGTAGTTGATCATCTAATTGAATTACAAAGTTCAGAATTGTAACTATCACAATGCGACTAGTTAAGAAGTTTTAAATATGCCAAATTGTCATTTTTGAGAGTCAACATACTTACATCACTAGCATTTACTCCGGCATAAATGATTTTCAGAAGAACATTATGCGGTTCAATGGGCATACTTAATGATTTGAGCACAATGCTGGTGGCCTGTCGGAAATTGTGGCTCAAAGTGTGAACAATTCTGCATGGGATTTGAACAGACAACAAAATGAGCTATGATCCAACACCATAGAGAAATATAAGCCAGATTCGAAAGACAAGTTATATACCTTGTATAAAGCAACTAAGAAACTTGTCTTAAAACCCAAGTGCATATAAGTGCTCTAATCCTGCTTTTGGTAGGATAGAAAGTTGGAAGAATGGAATACCAAAATCTTTTTGTAAGGTAATCTTAGTTTTACATATTGCTTTTAAGCAAGATGTGCTCCTTAAATATTCAGCCATGGCTACAGTTTCAGACTTCCTACTTTTCCACGTCTTCTTTATTTAATTTGTTTTTAAGTTCACTAATCCGTTTATATCAACTACGTACCTCTCCTTTTCCTACTCAGCCAATCACATTAAATGCTAACATTTGAACTGAAGATGGCAAGGGCTTTCAGATTTGGAAAGGGTAGAAAATGAGTAGTAATCCGTCCATATCAACTACGTACCCCTCCTTTTCCTACCCAGCCATTCACATAAATTGCAAACATTTAAACTAAAGATGATAAGAGCTTTCAGATATGGAATGGTAGAAAACGAGCAGGGAACTCCTAGATTTAAAAGAAGTGGACAAATAGAAACTGAAACTAAATCCACTTAAATCATCAGTCCCACAAAGAAAAGATATTAAAGTTGAATTTCTAGTTTTAACTCTTCTGAGGATTATGAAGCTCAGAACATTCATATTTTTACTCACACTTTCTTGAAGTTCTGGGGAATATGTAGGTTCACAGGGGATTTGTATGAGACTTTTTTCCTGGAATGTGAAGAGCCAACCAGGTATTTTGCTTCTTCACTGGGAGTGGGCCAATACTCCATACCTCTGCGGTTCGTAATCCATAGGCATGCACCAGCTTTCTTCTCATTAGTAATAAGCTCAAAGGCACCTAAAAGGCAACACCAGAAATTAGTTTAAGACTAAAGGTTAGATGACCACAGAGTATCAAGGACTTAGTTGAAAGATTTTTTGTAGTAGTTAAAACAGTTAGATAAAAAAATACAAAGCACTTAACCTAGAAGTCTATATTCTATAATCAATACATGATATAATATGGCCAAATCCTTCTATAAGCCCCCCTACCCACGTTTTCTTCTGGGGACCAACTACAAAATGTGCCTGGGTGGTACATACAGTTCAGTTCACTGTCGCTGAAGAGATCTATGCTTATTTCATGGTCCTTGGTTACTGCTCATAATTCCAGTTTCAGATATAGATAGATTATCACCAATATCTTATATATATTCCAATTTACTCAAGAAATTGGGTAACCAATCATACCTTTTACAACCATTTCCATTGGAACAAAGCCACCAGTCGCGTTAACAAAATCGGCGCCCACTATTTCACCCATCTGAGTTTGAACAAACTGCATCCAAATTCACGCACACACACACACATGTATATATTATCAGACAAATGACAACTGAAACAACAACAGAAATCATTAATATACAAATAAAGAAATGATGATTGTAACGATAATTATTATATTATTAATCTCTCATTAGTAAATATGAGTGATGATTATAACCATTTAGATTTAAAGGAATGAAAAGTTCGGCTTGGTGCTTAACCAGATAATCACAAAATAATACAGTGCCTATAGGGGGGTGGAAAGGGGAAAAAATAATAACAAATTGTCTGATAGAGAAACAAGCTTTGCCAGCCAACATGAAAACAGAACTTTAAAATTCTTTTCCAGCAACGACCACAAATATCAACTTTTAGGGATTAATACTATCTAGTGGCTTACATGCCTCACCACAATGGTTACAAGAATTTGAACCGAAAATGAATTTGAGACAACCCGAGAGCTATTACTAGATTATTACCTCGGGGCAAAGTACATTGACACGAATCCCCTGACGTTTGTATGGAGCAAGGGATCTAGTAAACATAACTACACCACCTGGAAAGAAAAAAGAAGGAAAACACTCTCATGAGTAACAATTTCTATATGAAGCAAGAATCAAACTTTTATGTGTGTTCAAATAATACTTCATGTTTTTGTAAGAAAAAAAGTAGGAACCATGAAAACGAGTCTTAGAAAGGACATAAGTGACATAATGTAAAACAAAGCAACAAACCTTTTGAGCCGGAATAGATAGGGTCTTTGTACATAGGATATAGACCTGAAGCAGAACCCAGATTTATGATAACACCAGGCTTTTGAGCAGCTTGCATAGTTTTAATCTGCCCAGAAACAGTAGATCGTTAAAGGTGATACTGCAAAAGTTATCATCAATGCAGAAAATCAAAAGTATGAACTATGAACACCAGTATGGAACTTTTCTCAAACTCATGGATTATTAACATCTCTATCATTCATTTATTATCTCTTTTTCATTCCAACTTGTGAGTATAAATAGTAAACATTACATTTTAAGCCAGATATCCATCATATATCTAACATCTCTGTAGTGACAGCACATTGATGATGATGATGATGATGAGTTCTAACTAGTACTGAATCTAAAATCTTTATACATACATTCTATTAAAAGATGAACAAGAAACAGATTTATAATGCGTATTAGAGTGTCACATCATCAAGTTTTTTTAATTTCGGCGTAAGTTTTTTTACTTAATTATGCAACTACCCCAAATTTTATCTAAATTACCAAAGAACTTCATAAATGCTTAAAGAAACCTAGAAAACATCTAGATGCAGACATGAGTCTTTGGAAACTTCCTTAGAGCGCAAGCGTTTATGGCTCATAACTAAGGCAAATAGGACAGAATGAAACTTTAAGTACTTATTTAGTCAAACACAAATGAAATCCAATTATGACTTTCCTAGAAGACACTCCAAAATGGGTCAGATTCAAGGAGTAATGAAGAAAAAGGGACTTGAACAATGCCAGAAACTACACTAGAAAACTGATCTTAGAAGTTAATGATGCTCACCGAGATCTTTAACGAGCTAGGTCCCTCACTGATTATTAATGTATATACTTTTCGTAAGAAGTTGTATTACTAGGGACCCAGCCCCGCAATGGAACTATTGAATTTTCCAATAAATGAACAAAAATGTCAAAATGAAGAACCCTATTTCCTATCATGTTCCAAATGTCACGCCTATATATTATAGATTTAATGGAAATATTTTATAACTTGACATGTACACAGATCACCATGAATGACTATCTCCTCTACACTGTCAAATAGAAACCTCTTGCATTTTGAAAGAATTAAGTGAAGCAGGAAAACAAATGTTTAAATCATAACATACCGCAAGTCGAGTACAATCAATAACCGCAATCAAGTTCACATTAATAGTATGTTTCCATGAGTGAGTGCCATCAGTTTGATCTTTATGGAATGGTACACGACTACCAATGCCAGCACTATTGATACAGATATCTAACCCTCCAAATACTGCAACATGCTTCTCAAAAGCAGCAGCTAGGTCTCCTGATCATGGAAGAAATTTAAGAATGTACTACAATATCTTAAATAATTTGTACATTGATTGGAAAAAAAATCATCAAAGAATCTACAAATTACAGATTCTGATAGAGGTAGGGGGAGAAAGGGCATGTAGTACATATATGCCAATTTGCATGTGCACAAGAAAAAAAATCTGTAGACATAGGCGATTACTTATTTGTGTTCAATGGACTTTTTAATTGTGTAGTATTCATTGGACTCAGTTCCTTAGTACACGAGCTGCAAACAGGAGAAAAAATGTATCCCAAACACGAACTATGCTTTCTCTTTCCAGTTACTTAGTGGATAAACTACTGATAATAAAAAAACACACTTGGTGGATTAACTGAATAACTGTGTGGTATTGAGCAGTCTCTATGTACACACCCTTCCATATTGTAATAGTAGTCCAAGTAAGATCGTCTTGAGACAATGAACAAAAACACAACAAAGCATAATATGGAACACTTGGTGGATTAACTGAATGACTGTGTGGTATTGAGCACTGAGCAGTCTCTATGTACACCCTTCCATATTGTAATGATAGTCCAAGTAAGCACGTTGGTCTTGAGACAATGAACGAAAACGCAACAGAGCAAAATATATTCTTAGATGCTTCAGTCAATAATCATTTAATAAGATTTTTGAACATGAAAAACTCCTTTAAAAAATTGTGCATAGAAGCAACATAGCAAACTACACAATCCAATAAAATCAAACTGAAAACGGAAGCATTTGCATGACTGAGAAATCAAAAACAGCTTGCTTACTTGTGTTAGTCACATCACATCTCACAAACATAGCAGACGGAAACTCTAATTTGGGATGGAACTCGGCACTCTCTTTCTCAGCGAGGGACGCAACTTCCCTTGCATTCTCTTCCACATAATCAACAACAGTCACAAACACCCCTTTCTTTGCAAGAGACAGGCTAAGAGCTTTACCTGCACATGAATTGGTTTGGTTAACAATTAATCAGCCACCCCAAAGTTCACAGTTTAGCAGCTCCACTTAACTTCAATTCCAGTAATTTTAACGACGCCAACCAAAAAAAAATCTATGATGCAAGATCACGATTGAAATGGATTCAGAATTCAAAAAGTTCAAATCCAACAGTAGCACAAAATTTCTGTCGCGCCGATACTATCAAATTTCAATTTGTAAAAGAAGTAGAAGTTTGAATAGAATTTGAAGAGAAATGAACCAATTCCGGAGCCAGCGCCGGTGACGAGAGCTGAAAGGCCGGGCTTGAGCTCCATATCCGTTGCTTGTCTTCTTCTTCTTCTTCTTCTTCTTGTCTAGGTTTGGGAAGCAGAGAGAAACGCGATCAATCCGGAACAAAGATATGTTATTGGCGAAGGTGGGAGTGTGTTCCGATTGTGGGCGGACCTTTTTATCCGTTACTTAATTGTCATTGACTATTTAATATTTATGATTTTTCCTCCATTATATATACGCAGCCGGCCTCGGCGTCGATATTATTTGGACTCATGCGTGCATGTGTATTGTATGGCCCGCAAATGACGGAACTGTGTGATCTCCTCTTCTACACAGTGTGGAACCAAAACCCACCGTTCTATTTTTTTGGGAAATTACAAGAATACCCCGAATACTTGTCACTTCTCGCACTATGCACCCATGAATTAAAAAGAAAATATTACCGGAAGAGTTTTTGAAGTATCCAAAATGTTCTGCTCAAGTACTCGTGCTTCAAAATGTTTTGTTGGGGTCATAGCTCATGAAATTTATAAAACATGATTTTACTCTTATGTAACTTAACAGAATAGTCTTCACGATAACATAATTATATGAACTATGACCCAAACGAAACACTTTGAAATATGAAGACCCGAGCAAAACACTTTTGATATGTCAAGGCCCCTGAGTTTCCAATTAGAAATCACAACTTTAAACTACCATGTGATGTAGTATTACGAATATAAATTGGTTTGAGTGTATATTAATTATTACGAATATAATCAAAGATATGTTGAGACAAGTAGTTTAAATGTTTTGAATTTTCTTTGATATTCCAGGTTCGAGGCTCAACTGATAAAAAAAAAAACTATTACAAACATTTTATTAGTGTGTGGAGTATGTTGTTATTTTTTTTGTAAAGTGATTCACACACGGTGCCTCATGTTTTAGAGTGTATCTTGTTCCTTCTTCGTCGTAGAAGCTGGAGCAAGGTCTAATGTCAAACGAATTTTTCACTATTGTCATAGGACTATTTAAGTTAAAAGAGGCTATTTTTATCTTTAAAATAATCATTAACTAATTTAAAAATAAAATTATTATTTTTAACGTTTCACATCTTCGTCATTCTTTCGTCGTAAAAGCTCGAGCATGTCAAAACTGAAATTTCACTATCTATAAAATAATCATTAACTAATTTGAAAATAAAATTCTTATCCTTAACGTTACATGCAAATACAAACACAAGTAAATGATTCATCAACTTGTTTAGTGTTTGGTACCAAGAAGCTAACATAAATTATTTTTAAAAAAAGTCCCCAATCTTATTGCGTATATAAAAAGGTGAAATTAAAAAATTTCAATTTCAATTTCAATCCAACACGAAAACTGTAAAGAACAGAGATCACCATCAAACATTACTCCTCTCTCTCCTTCGCCTTTTTTCCTTCCCTTGAATCCAACAATTCCTTTCTTCTTTAAGCTCTTGATGGAAAAGCTTCACAGCCTTCCATCACGAGCATCGTCTCCAGTTCCAAACCCTAATTTCTGAATTCTGTCTCCTCCACTTCCCTCCCAGTATTTGAATTCGCAGTATCAAGTATGTTTCCGTGGAACATCGCCAAGTCGGCGGAGGCCATGTTCTCGCGGTGGGCCGTCAAGAGGGTTTGCAAATTCTTGCTGAAGAAGAAACTAGGGCACTTCATTTTGGGCGATATCGATCTTGACCAACTAGACGTTCAGCTCACAAACGGTACACTCCAGCTCTGCGATCTCGCTCTCAATGTCGACTACCTCAACGATAAGGTACGTGAAATTTGAATTCCGAATTGGGAATTTTGGGGAGCTAGCATGTGTTAAAAGTGTAAACAGTTTCTGTTGCTCATTTGCTGAATGTTTAGAATAGAAGAATTTAGGTTTTGAATTTTGTGATTGTTTTGCTGGATAAGATTGATGTTATTGTGCTGGGTTGAGCTGAATTGCTGTAGAATTTTTAAGTAATTTTGTTTAATTATGTAAAGCATGTCAACTTCTACAAGTTATGAACTAGCTGGCTTGCTTGATCAAATTGTAGTATATTGTATTTGCTACTCCACTGTGTGAAGCCTTGGATTTTCAAACTACTATTTGTCAAAATCTGAATGGTAAGGGATATCTGTTGATCAGCTTCGGACTGGACGAGGAGGCTTATTTTTATTTGTGAGCCTATTTGTTAGCTCATACATGTTTCTTTGTCCATATGATTAAGCGTGGAATGCTTTCTATTTTTTATTTTCTTTTTCATCAGTGTCTAATGCATTCGTTTTCCAGCTTGGTGAAGCAGCATCTTTGGTTATCAAAGAAGGATCAATTGGTTCTCTTTTAGTTAAGATGCCTTGGAAGGGTAAGGGTTGTGAGGTGGAGGTGGATGAACTTGAGCTTGTACTTGCTCCCCTTGCTCGGGACAAATCAACAGCTGAAGACGAATCTTGTAGTACCAGTCAAGATAATGATAATGGCATCCACCATGACTTACGAAAGCTTCAGCGTGAGATGGTGGATAATCCCGTCAGCTCAGCATCCCTAGATGTTCATGAGGGTGTTAAGACAATAGCAAAGATGGTTAAATGGTTTCTTACCAGCTTCCATATAAGGATAAAAAACTTGATCGTTGCATTCGATCCTTCCTCAGAAAAGGATGAAAGGAAGATGGGAGGTCAAGCAACCTTGGTTCTTCGAATACCAGAAATTGAATGTGGAACTTGCGTTTCTGAAGATGCTAATCTAAATTATATTGGCAGATTTGAGAGTTTGCTGGGGATAAGTCAATTAACAAACTTTGTAAAATTTAAAGGAGCAGTACTTGAACTTCTTCAAATGGATGACTTAGACAATCAAGCTTCCTCTCCATCTGTTTCTGGAATAACTTTCGGTGAATCCATATCGGATTGTTGCCCATCAAATGCTACTATTCCAATCTTAACTGGGAAAAAAGGTGGTTTCTCTGGGAATATGAGATTAAGTATACCTTGGAAGAATGGCTCTTTAGACATTCGAAAAGTGGATGCAGATGTCCACATTGATCCTGTGGAGTTAAGATTACAACCGAACACAATTAAATGGTTTTTACTATCATGGGAAACCTATAAGAATTTGGATAAAGACAGCAGTAATCATATGCATTACAAGCCAACAGATTCTGTTGACTTTAACTCAATGTCATCAACCCTGGGTTCTTCCGTAATTGCTACTGACAAAATGGTATCAGAAGGTGATAATTATTCTGGCAACGTCTCTTCTTTATCTGGGCAAGAATCAGTAACTGAAGATATGCTACCTGGGTCACATCTTATATCTGATTGGGTACCAGTTGACATCAACAAAGACAAGACAAATGGCATCGGAGACGAACTTGATTTTGGGGCGAGGTTAGTATCTTTTTTGTGCTTTTACCCTCGTCATAGACTTCTTAAGCTTTCTTTTGTTGTTGTTAAGCTTGTCGGTCTACTATCTCTTTCCACCTGACGGAAGAAAGAAGGTATTAAACAAGAATGAAAAGGAGAAAATAGATAATATAAAAATTTTATAATACAATTATAGACTGTTAGATAGATTTTGGGTTCTGTATAATTGCATTTTCCATATATATGTTCTGAATGAGACCGTGTTTGATTTTCCTTTCAACATATTTAGCATGTTTTATCATTATACCCTTCACAAGTGTTACAAGATTAACAAATCTGTGATAAGTATAAAAAAAATGTAACGTGTTTTTTGTGCCTATGCTTTATTTTCAATTTTCACTGATGTGTCACTTTATCATTGCATCAACTAATACAAAGCACTGCACGCGTTGAGATGAAATTAGATGTATACACGTCTATATTCCTTGTCTAAATTTTCACTGTGAGCCATGTATGCAGTACAAATAGTGTTACACTTACATAGTCTGACATGTCTTTGACTGTGTGCAGCGTGGACCAGTTTTTTGAATGTTTCGATGAGATGAGGAATTCCCAATCATCTTTAGGGAGCAGTGGGATGTGGAACTGGACTTGCTCTGTTTTCAGTGCAATAACTGCTGCATCCAACCTTGCTTCTGGATCTTTGCATATTCCCTCTGGTATGTGTGTATCTTCGCGTTCTCTCTTATTCCCCCTGGATTTATTGTCAGTAAAAATTATTAGGGAATATTGTGGACTGAAACTCGCATAGTCACATATAGAAGAATTGTATAAAAGAGATACCTGCTTAGTTTGATCAGTCCTAAAATATTATCAGAATCCGAAAGCCAAAAGGTAAGATGAATACTCAAATAATAAGTTTAAAATGTGTTATAAGGTAAAACTATAATGAGTTTTTATTCAACTGTAAACAAAGAGGATGTCTGTATTTGAAAGGGTTTTGGATCCGTGATAGTTATTCTTTTATAATAAAAGAATAATTTTTTAAAAATGCTTAGGGAATGTATTAATGAGGACACGATGCCACTAAAAAGAGAAAACACTGAGAAATATTACATAAAACAACATTGCATTACCTTTGAATATCAACTAGTAATACGCGCCTAAATTATTCTGAAGCAGTAGTCTAGAAATATGCAAGAAAAACACTATCCCAAACTACATCCCTTTTAGTTTTAGTTTTTGTTGTTGTTGATAAGCGTAACAACCGAGTCTCGAACGTGAGACCTCAAGAGAAGCAAGTGCCTTAACTACATCCCTCTTAATTACTATCTTAGATAGTCTAAAATTCAAATTCATTATGATTACTATGTAAGTCCCATATTGACTTCCTACTTTGTAGACTTTGTAGGTTTCCTTACAACTCTGCTACTGTTTTCATGTTAAAGTTCTTCAGTGTATTGTATTCGTGCAAGACATCTGTGTGACGAGTTATTTTCTTACCCAGGCAGTCAAATGGCTTCATTTATTAGTTAGTATTATATAGAATTACCTGCCAAGGTCATAGATGACCATAACATCATAACTACAATGACCGAAGTCTATTTTTAAAATCATGTACAAAGATATTACTTAGTTTTGGAAGCATCTCAGTCGTTTGAGTGAAATCATGCTTTTCATGTGTACAGAACAACAGCATGCTGAAACCAATCTCAAAGCAACCATTGCTGGAATTTCTATAGTGTTCTGCTTCCATGATGAAAACCACAATCATTTTTGTCAGATTAAGGGTGACCAGAAGTGTGGAAGTGCCCAAGTTCATTATCTGGGTGCAGAATTCGGAAACATGGTTCTTGCTTTGCAGGTAGTAGTTGTGTTTGATGTTCTTTTTTCCCATTTACTCTCTGGTTTACTATTGTCTTTGTGCGTGATAACCTTTATGCTAACTCAACATATTGTAAGATCAACAGGTATGTCCTCGAGATGTAAAATTTGTAGGAACAGTGAAGTACATTGAGGTCACTGACTACGTAAGAGATGAAATTGATGTGATGGACTTCGGTTTAGGGACTTTTAGTGATAATATTCATCATTTAAATCTTTTCATGGAATCTCTGCAAGCTGAAGTTCAATCTGCTCTCCCCACCTTTGCCTCATCTGCGGAGGATCCTGATTTGTTTGATTCAAAAGAATTGGATGCTGCAGATTTTCCATTCGGTGAAGCAGTGAAAATCCCATTGCTTAGAACTTCGGGTGTCACTCATTGCCAATTCATTGTGAATTCAACTTCCTCAGATGGTAGTTTAACAGGGCCAACATCATTCTCTTTGAAATTGCCTCCATTCCTTCTCTGGGTGAACTTCCAGTTGATAGATCTGTTATTGAATTTTCAGAAAGAAGTTGGAAAATGTGTTGATATGAATAAATCTCCATCTGAAGCCTTAAATAAGAAGTATGTCTCATCTTGTGAGAGCACCAAAAGAGGTTCTGGACTTCGTGTTAGAGCATTGTCTCCGTCAGAAAGTCTGCAGGGTAACATAGTAGTCCCTGATGCAAGGGTGATTTTATGTTTTCCTTTTGAAAGTGATGAAAATCTTAGAGGCTACTCACTGTGGGATCAATTCATTGCTCTCGATTTTTCTTCGCCATCAACTTCGAACAAGGAAGTAACTCAAGATGCTAATCCTCTTTCAGATGTGAAGTTGCAGGAAAGGCATTCTTCGACAGCCACACGATCTCTTCATTTAAATATTGGTAATCCAGACATTTATTTAGTAACTTCTGCAAGTAGAGATGGTTTTGAAACAAATTCCAGAGGACTGAATGGACAGAATTTTTTTGCTCAAAATATTATGTCTGCTGCTAGTAGAAAGGGGGGTCTCTCTCTCAGCATGCTTTGGCAGGAGGGTCCTGTAACTGGTCCTTGGATAGCAAAGAGAGCTAAGGCTTTAGCTACATCAAAAGAGTCAAAGAGCAGTCGAAAATTTGTTGGAAAAGATTACGAGTTTGCCTCTGTTACTAGTACAAAAGATTTGGAAGATTTATACACGCGTAGCCGGCAAGAGATAATTCTAAGCTCTGCATTGTTCATTCATGTTAATATATCTCCAGTTTCTATCAATTTAGGATGTTCCCAATATATAAGTTTGCATTGTCTTATAGATCAGATAATAAATGGGTTTGCACGTGGAAGCCATAATGCCGTTGACATTAGGGTAGAATCTTGTCTGTCGCAAGCATCAATCCTGGTGGAATGTGATTCTGTAGAAATTTTAATTAACCTCAACGCAAAGGAGAATATCAAAAGCTCAATACAGAGTGAACTTCCTGGATCATGGCATTATTTGAAACTAAAAGTTAAGAAATTTGAACTTCTTTCTGTCTCAAATATAGGAGGAATTAGAGATGCCAGTTTTTTTTGGTTAGCCCATGGTGAGGGAAAATTGTGTGGTTCCATTATGGGGGTATCAGATGAACTTCTCATTTCTTGTAGCAATTCTACAATGAACCGCGGTGATGGAGAAGGTGTAAATGGATCATCTTCGAGGTTGGCTGGTTCTGATATTGTACATCTGTGGGACCCAGAGAGTGCCCATGCTTTTACCTCTGTAACTGTCAGAGGTGCTACAATTGTTGCTGTCGGTGGTCGTTTGGATTGGTTGGATGAAATTGTCTCTTTTTTCAGTTTACCTCCCGCTGAAGTTGATCAGGCAGCTTACAGTAGTTCACGGAAGGGGGGTCCCAATGCATCTGGCGGAGCTTCATTTAACCTTAACTTGGTTGATATCGGTTTGAGCTATAAGCCCCGCTTCAAGAATTTAGTGGTCAGTAATGTAGTTATTGACTCTAAGTATGGTTCAAGTAACACCAAAGAAGATATGCGCGAGCAGTATATTGCTTGTCTCTTAGCTGCATCTTCTTTGAATCTTACAAATACAGCCATAGTAGATTCTGTGGAAAATGATTACAAAATTGGAGTGCAAGATTTAGGGCTTCTCATTTGTTCAGTGTCAGAGCCTGAGAATCTTGGTGGCATTCATAGCGTTGATTATCTTCGTAGGATTGGCTTTGTTAAAGTTGCTCGCGAGGAACACGTGGAAGCAATTTTTAGAGTTAATGGTAAGAGTGGCCTTCTATGGGAGTTAGAGTTGTCTAAATCTCACATTGAACTGGAGACTTGCCATGACACAACTTCTGGTCTGATTCGTTTGGTTGCTCAACTCCAACAGTTTTTCGCTCCTGATTTGGAAGAAACACTTCTGCACTTGCAGACTAGGTGGAATAATGCTCAGCAAGCACAAGAGAGAGACGGTATTTATGATGAAACTGGAAACTTTAGTACTGGTGCTTCTCCAGCAACTTCTCAAGTGAGTACTTGTGTAGATATGGAGAGTACACTTGGGGTGGTTGGTTTGATGGATGAGATATGTGAAGATGCATTTCATGTCGTAGGAAAGCAGACCTGGCAAAGTGATTCTTCTGAACCCCAACTCCATATGTTACTTGATGAAGCCCTTCTTGGAGAGTCGTACTTAAGTATTGATACTCCCGGGGTATTCTCTCCTGAACTGTCTTTCAATGGGTCAGTGCCTGCCATAGAATCGGAAGATATTCAAACCTCCTTTTCCCAGAAAGGTTGCTATTCAGAATTAATTGAAGGCTATTGTTTATCGGAGCTAGGCCCATTGTCAGAAACTTCAGCAGGCAACCTGCCTGTGGGAACTGGAGATCTAGGAAGAAAAGATAGTGGATGGTATGGAGATTCCTCTTTGAGAATAGTAGAGAACCATATTCCTGAAATGAGAAAGCCTAGCTTGAAACAATTTGTAGAAGGTAAGCTACCTTCCAATGGACGTGTTCTTATTAAGAATGTTAATGTTAGATGGCGAATGTATGCCGGTTCTGATTGGCACAAGACTACGAAAAATGGTGAGCATTCTATCAATGTTCGTGGAAGGGATTCAGATGTATGCCTGGAACTTGCTTTATCTGGGATGAAGTTCAAGTATGATGTGTTTCCAGTTGGTAGCATATGTGCATCTAAGCTTTCTCTTTCAATTAAAGATTTTCATTTATATGACAAAAGCAAAGATGCGCCTTGGAAACTGGTAAGTGAAAATCTGGTCCTTAAATAAGTCTTACCTATATTTTACACAAACTAGAACTGACTCTTTTTCTTTGGTCTAAAAGGTGCTTGGGTATTATCTTTCAAGAGATCATCCAAGGGATTCCTCTTCAAAAGGGCTCAAGTTTGACTTAGAAGCTGTCAGACCAGATCCTCTATCGCCTCTTGAGGAGTACCGGTATGATTTGTGTTTTTTTTTTCTTTTTTTCCGAACATTTGAGTTCTTCTAAAGTTTGCCTCAGAGGAGCCAAGCCTCAAGGTTGGAGAACACTTGCTTATACATTAGTCTATTAAAATTGGAGCTTTTAGTGATTTAATTGACTAATGGGTAATAGCTAGAGTCTATCTTTACTGACGGTTAAAAAACAAATCCCTATTATCTCATAAGTAGCTAATAAGTTCCTGACCTTCCTCTTCAACATTAGCCCCTGGTTCTGAATTCAGAAACGTGCAGTCGTGGACTTCATTAAAAAGAAGAACGAATGTAAGTATCATGATAAATGTGTATGTATATGTGGATGATGGATCTTCCTGATTCTATATCAATTCCAGAAGATGTGAACTATTGTATCAGTAGATTCAGCACCAGAATGCCATCCTTGTGTGTCTAAGTGGGGGATTAGTATCTAGCCTAAATTGTAGTTATCCGATACGAAGTTTTGGTCTAAATTTTCATTAGGCTGATAGGAAGTATGAGCAAACCTAAGTTTCTGATTAAAAAGAAGTAGATCATAAATTTGTGTGAACCTAGGCGCTATTTGATAACCAGTTCCAAAGATTTGGATAAATTGACGACTACCAGTTTTTTTAGATTTACAGCTATGAATGCATAAAAATGAACAGTGATCCTACCTGGCTGCTAATTCTTCAATTTTTTTTTTCCAGGTTACGCATTGCTTTGCTTCCTATACTATTGCACCTTCACCAGTCCCACCTTGATTTTCTCATCAGCTTTTTCGGGCCAAAAAGCTTGCCAGCTGACCAGTGCCCAGGTCATCACCAGGACTCATGTGGTTCAGTATTGTCAGCAACAAAAAATACCATTGCAGAGGAAGCTTTGCTTCCTTATTTTCAGGCTAGTGATGATGAATTTGTTTTGTGTATCAATTTTTCTCATAGTTCTTCCTGCATCTTCATCACTTCTGTTTCTTCAGTTTACCTGCATCTTCATCAACCTTTTTTCCTAACTCTTCCTGCATCTTAATCAGCTTTCAAGTTGCATTTAGAGTTGTTCATGCATATCTTTATATGTGTGTATATTTTGACCTGCTTTTTGACTCCATTTAGAGTTGTTTGTCTTTCCCTTCCTTCTCCCCTGCATATTTGATTGTGAAATTTTGGCTTTATGATGGATGCATGGTTCTACTTTAACATTTAAGGTGCAATTGTTACATTTGTTCATGAATAATTTTTCATATTAATTTGTTCCTTCATCTTTTTCTTTTGGGTTTAGTCAGATGTATTTACTGTTATAAACTCAATTTTGTTTCAGAAGTTTGATATATGGCCTGTTCTTGTTCGGGTGGACTACAGTCCCCGTCATGTTGATCTAGTAGCACTAGGAGGCGGGAAGTATGTAGAACTTGTTAATCTTGTTCCTTGGAAGGTAAATACTCTATTCATTTAACCTTGTTAGACTTTGGTCTTTAGCAATCAACTTAAACTATTTGTGCATGCAAGCTCAGTTTACCTCATAAAATGGGATTCTTTTTTTTTAGTTTTAATTTGTTACATTGTGGCTGGCTCTGATACTTTCTTTGGGTGGTAAAAGGCTCAAAGTCATATATACATTTCTAAGATGGAGCTAGTTTCAATAGTGTCATATGAAAAATCTGGGTTTTCCATGTTAAATACAAAATGATCTACCTGCAATGCTTTACTTTAGTATGAATGAGAAGTGATCTTGTGTGATAAGCATACCGCATACATAATGGTGCGTTCCAAACTTTTGTTAACGAAGCTTGCATGAATGTCAAGGATTTTGGAGTGAAGTGCCAAGTTTACTTGATATACAGGCATTAGATTTGGTCATTCCCAAAGTTATTGAGTAGAAAATAATTAGTTATTGATCAACTTCATGATAACATAATATGCATATATATGAGGGAAATGAGGTTCTCTGATGAGAATATATAACCAGTAGAGAATTGCAAAACATTCTCAGGTAATTCTATAATTATAAATTCCTCATCATCTTACTATGTCCCTTCTGATATAAATAGCTACCCTTGCATATTCTATTTGTTCTCTTTGAAAATATATCATTGGATTGGTCCACTAGACTATTTTGGTCTCTTGGACTGTCTTGGGTACAAAGAGGTGCTTTTGCTTAGATGGCGAAATTAGTGTTCTGATACATTTAACTAACTTTTGATACAGGGAGTGGAGCTACAGCTCAAACATGTTCACGCTGTTGGAATCTATGGTTGGAGCTGTGTATGTGAGACAATCATAGGGGAGTGGTTGGAAGATATTTCGCAAAATCAGGTTTTCTATTCATTTACAGTATGTTTGGTGAATGGTAATATTCTGTTGGTTGTCTTGTAAGGTAGTGAGTATTTATTTTAATGTATTTGTAGATTCATAAAGTTTTGAAAGGCCTTCCTACTATACGATCATTGGTTGCTGTTGGCACTGGTGCTGCAAAGCTGGTTACTTTGCCGGTTGAGAGTTATCGAAAGGATGGCAGATTGCTAAAGGGAATGCAAAGAGGTAAACTGTAATTCGTAAGCTATTTCCTTCGTCGTAGTGGACTTAATACAAACATGACCGTAGAGGACAATGAAAGTTAGAAATTTCTGCAATAAAGATTTTGATGGATTTTACTCATAATTTCTTTAGCATATTTAAGGGTTACCTTTCAGATTTCACCTACTTCTAGGACTAGTTTTTATTGGTTTGTTTTCTGGATAGTTGAACAAGTTGTATCAGTAGCTGTGCTTTTATTTGGAGAAGGTTGCCCCATTATAGTATCTGTTTAAGGTGTCCTTTTTTGCCCTTTTCACTTTTCTTATTGCACCTTTAGACGTGTAATGACGTCAGAGCGACTTTATATCTAGGTACAATTGCATTTCTTAGAAGTATTTCACTTGAAGCTATTGGGCTTGGGGTACATCTTGCCGCTGGGGCTCATGACATTTTACTCCAGGCAGAATACATTCTTGATACAGTTCCACCTTCTGTACCATCAGCGCTTCAGGGCAGAACTAAGGCAAACATAAGATCTAACCAACCCAAAGACGCCCAACAAGGCCTTCAACAGGTGAATATAAAATTCTGTCTTAGGTTTATTAATACATGTTCATGTTTTATTTTTCTTTCTGTCCTCCCTAGGCACTGATTCATGGAAAAAAGTATTCCTATGGTGCTCCTTCCAATACTAATAAAAAATAATTTGACAGGCATATGAAAGTCTTAGTGATGGGCTGGGTAAAACTGCTTCAGCTTTAGTTCGAACTCCCTTGAAGAGATATCAGCGTGGAGCCAGTGTCGGATCTGCCTTGGCAACGGCTGTTCGAGCAGTTCCGGCAGCTGCTATTGCTCCTGCTTCTGCTTGTATGAGTGCTGCACATTATGCTCTTCTTGGGTTCAGAAATAGGTCAGTTCTAGTTTTTAAAATTTTCTCACTTGATCTTACATTATTTGCTCTCAGCATATCTGAATGTATCTGTGAAACAATTTGTTAATACTCTTGCAGCCTTGATCCTGAACGTAAGAAAGAGTCCATGGAGAAATATTTGGGTCCTTCTCAGCCTCAGGAATAGATAAAATGACACGATTTTTAGCAAGTATTGTATCTCCTACCCATTTAGGTCTAAAATTCTCCTGTGCTTGTACGTTGCCTTGTACTAATTTATAAACTACATTATTCGACTCATGCAGAGGATCAAACTCATGTTCTCCCCACCAGAAGACGCCACTGACGAGCACTTGCGGTTTGACGTGAATGCACATGTATAATGTGAGTCAAGCTTCTTATACATGCCAGAAGTTATTGTCAAATATATTTTTATATGGTAGGGAATCATGGTTTAGGAGGGTTTCATATAGTATTAAGTGAATGGGTAATGGTTTACTCGTAGTTGCTCATAAAAACATTTGTTTCACTATTATATAGTTTGTTAATTAGTGGGTATTTTAGAGATTAGAGTCTTAATATTAGAAACTGATAGCTCAATCTACTTGTTGGTTGATTGCAGATGTACAGTAGCCAAACATGAAACTGATTCTTTCCCGTCAAAGTCGAAATGAGACAAGACGGTAATTTTGTGTAGTGTTTAAATATGCAATGGCGGTCACAGTTTGTATGAAGTGTAAATATCCGGTAGTGCATAGAGTTTTCGAGGACATGATAGATGAGCTTTGTAATTCTGCGAGTTGTACATAATCACGGTTGTGCTTCAATTTGTATTGTTTTAGCAATTTCCAGATAATAGGAACACTCCATTGATGAATGCAGTAACTGGTCATTGCTGTGGCTTTATGGTTCAACCTTTGTTGTCTTGAAATTTGATGAAGCTGTTTTGGTAAAGTTGAAACATGAACACACCTATTCGCTTCTCTTCTGCAACTAATGATATCCACCCAAGAACCCATCAGTTTTCAAATAATCTCCTTTCTTGGACAAAAAAATAAAAATAAAAAATCAGCAGTTCAAATGTCTCTAGTTTTTATGATACTGTCAACTCATCATTGCTCACTTGTAATCTTAATCAATAATGTGAAAAAGGACCCGGACATGTTGAGCTAAGCGGTTGGTGCAATTCAGAATTCATTTGAGTTCTTTGGTTCGAGCATTTTTGCTGATATTATGAGGTGAGATTTATGGTTTTAAAGAGACAAGTTAACAACTAACAGGATGACTCCCCTCTGGGGGTGAGAAATATAAGCCTTTACAGGCATGTTCCGTTGCTTATAAAAAAATACGTGGAAAACTATCGGATCAAATGATAAGAACATATGTGTCTGTGTCGATGAAAGATAATCAATTATATATGGGCAAACACAAAACTATGAAAGGATGGTATCATATCATATAGAATCACCTAAAATCATCATCATTATCACAATCTACAGAATTAGGATACAATCTTTTTAAGGGTGATCGATTTTGAAGAGAGACAGTAGATTTAGATTTAGATGGTAATTGCAGTCCAGCTTTTGAAGTTCTTGCTCCTTTAGTTGTTTGTGGAATACAATTTCTGTCAAAAGAAAGAGATGATTTTGGTTTCTGATACTTTGACAACTTTTGCTTCAGATTGGAGTTGCTGTTGTTCTCAATTACTGCCAGTCTCTGTGTTTTTGGGCTTACAGATTCAACTGGTACAAGCTTCCCATCTACTTGGTTTGTAAAAACAAACGAGACCTGAAAACAACGTGAAAAATGCTACTATTCAGACTGGAGCTCTACATCTCAAACCAAGGTAAACTAATGTGGAATACAAAGTCTCGTGTTTTGTTATGCATCGCAGAGTATACAGGCAAATTGGAATTCGGAAACAGTTATCATTCAGCATAACAGATTCACACAAATAGAGTGAAAATGAAAATGGATCAAGTAAAGAAGTTTGGAGTTGTGAAATTTGTTTCATACTGTTCTCAACATGGATCAAGTAACACACTGGGAATTCATGTGATCAAAGTTTAAATGCAAGTTTCTCTTCTTATTTCTCATGAATCTGAACCAGTTCCTGAAGCATACTTAAGCTTTACCGTGTCTTGTTCACATTTTTATAGATAATGTTACTATCATCAGGATTTAGAAACTTATTGAGCGCATATGTTTCAAGGAGATCAGTTCAAACTATATATGAAGCTTGTATTATTGGCATACCTCATCACCAGCTGAAGCTTGGAAAATAGCATCAGGTACAGATGTCGGGAAAAAATGATGCCCCCAACTACACAAATCTTCCTCCAGAGGAGTCCCTACCTGAATCAAATATGTACATCAGATCAGGCACCTGATTGAAAAAATCAGAAGCTCAAATATCCATATAATGATATAACCATGGCCAACCTGTTTTTCTGAGTTCTTTAAATTATGTAAGCACCCAGTCATCTCTGCAAATCCACCTATATCAAAGGTTTTCTGATCAGCTGGGCAGCTTCTGTCGGTCAGATTATCTCCCTCTTCATCAACAGTTTCAGGCCCGTCATCACAATTTTGGCAACGAAGGCAGTTCATGTTCTCATGAATTTCAGACCTATTGCACAATTTGAAACAAACATTTGTGCAAAAACTAATTGCAGTTACCACATCATGAAATTTAAAATGTTGTGGCTAAAGAACAGTGTTAAAAATTTGTAAATAGAGCATGATAAGAATAGAGGAATAGCTATGAAGCAAAACTGAATAGAATGAACCAACACATATAATCGCTACGTCCTCAGGCTCAATAGTTTCTTATTGATTTCAAAATCTGAGATTTACAATTTCAAGAGAGATACTGAGAAAAAAACATGGGTTTCCCTAATGGATTAAGAAGGATTTTTCATGGATTGAAGTTTTCTAATCAAACACCACAAGCCTTGCAAATACATCTAAACCAACATCTGCTGAAGAAAAACTATTTCTCTGATTGAAAAATGTCGCATAATAAAAACCATAATAAATACACCACAGGCATAATATCGACAAGTATAGCCCTAATTAATGATTTGATACTAAACTTCAAAAGAAAAGTCTAAATCATATAGTGTCAATGTTGCATATTATGAATACGAAAAGCTTATGAAATGTGTATTCCGGGTTCTACCATGTGAAATACTATGAAGACGCAATTCCAGAACCTTTAAACTTTTACATTTGGCCAAAATTCTCTTTAAACCATGAAGCAAATACATAGAGATGCATATAATAAATCAAGGACTTTAGAAACAAAATACCTGACGTGTTCATGATATGAGAATAGATCACGCAAGTCTTCAGTAGAAAGCAAGTTCCCCTGTATCAGAATTATTAGTATTAAATTTCAAGCAAACACCATAAACAAGTATGAAATGCCACATAATAACAACCTGTGCTGTAATGCTATCTGGTTGCTCCTGCTGACTAACTTTTTGAAGACCTTCTTTTGACATCTGTCGCTGGTATACCTACACAAATACCAGATTACTTTATCATACGAATGAGAGAAGGCAATGATAGTCATTATGGTAACTCAAATATTGCCACATCAAAAACCTTTTCTTCAATTGTTCCGGTACTCAGAAATCTATAAATGTATACTCTCTTCTTTTGCCCATCCCTCCAGACTCTGGCAGCAGCCTATTTTAGGCAAGACAACAGGTGGATATTATTGCAAAAATGTCCCAGAATAACAGTATGCGTATTCTCTTCCTCACATTCAAGATACATAAGGAGCTTGAAAAATTACTTGTTTATCATTTGCAGGATTCCAATCAGGATCAAACAAGATCAGTCGATTTCCACCAATCAAATTAAGGCCACAGCCTCCAGCCTTGCTGCTTAAGAGGAAAACAAACTCATCCTGGAAGATGTTCAATGGAGCTTTTTTATCATTAAATAAGCCCAAATGGTGTCCAGTATATATTCAAATGAAAAACAAAGCTGCATACCTTTGATGGGTCATTAAATTGGTTGACTAGCTTTTGTCTTTTACTGATTGATGTAGTTCCATCAAGTTTCAAGAATGGATATCTTCTTTCACGACATAATTGAGCAAAGAGGTCTAACGTCTGAAGCATAAGTTACTTCATGTTACCAAAAGAAATAGAAATAAAACTATAGTGCCACTATCATTCATGGGAAATATTATTGTTTCCAGTAATGTTTAACAGTATAAGCTGCAATCAAAAGCAAAGAATACGATGGGTCTATGCCTCTATGTTCTTAACACTTAATTACTAGTATCATGAATAATGAGCTAAATAAAGATTGTTGACTCACTAAAGCAACATACATTGACAATAGAATCAAATGGATTTCCTATATATTATCGATGGAAACTTCATTGTAAGTATTATGTTCCAACACAACGAGAGGGTAGGTTAGATTCATATTGCACTCCAAGCTACTAGAGCTAGCAAAAGATCTTACAAATTTACCTGAGTATAATTTGAGACAAGGACAATTCGGTCATCAGTTCTCTGGCGTAGATGTGCCAGTAACCGGGCTAAGACATGCATTTTCCCTGAGAGCTCAACCCAAGCTCCATCACCACCACTCCACGATCCAGATCTAACAAAGACAATGAATTAGAATTCCTGATCTCGTTTGTTGAATACAATATGCTAGAGCACTACACAACAAAAACTGCTTACCTTCCAGAGAACATCTCAGGAGGGAAAAAACGAATGCAGTCCTCGAACCCTGAAGTTCCCGGACTGCCACTTTTAATAGTATCGTAAATAAGCTGCACCATATGATATCTTTCTTAAAACCAAAAACTAATTCCAAAAATAAACATGTCATAAATGAAATAGGAAAAAAAAAAAAAAAGTAAGTAATTAGACACTGAAATAAACATTAGCCCATAAATGCACATTAACATGCCTCTAGTTACACCAATAACAACCAAAAATCGCAATGAAATGTTAGTATGAAGTTAAGAATAAACAGATGAAAAAATAGCCAATCTTGAGTATTTAAAAGAAGTTTTATTCCAAATAAGTCAGTAAGATGCTAAGGGCAGAACTGTCAAGAAAATTCTCTCTGTTCTGAATGTGGTGTACCTTTGGATGATTGCATAACTTTTTAAGAGCTGTAATATAAGCTAAAATCTTCGACTGCTTTATATCTTCAGTAATCACTCGTTTTACCTGTGTTTGAGGCAAATAATTAGCAATGTTCCCAGTCAGACATATCAATAAATATTGTACACACGTGTCAGAAAAAAATAGGGTGGTATATAAGAGAAGGAGAATACATTTTTGGATTGTATAAAATGGTTATATAACTCTTTCTGAAGAGGAGTCAACTTGCAACAAACAACTTCAACTATCTGCAACAGAAGTACGATTCACAATTCAGCGGCTTTAAATACAGAAATTGCTAAAATCAAGTAATCAACTATCAAGTAATGCAACAAAACTCTGGACTGTTGTGCTGATTCAAGTTTAGCATTAAGTATTGGATAACTAAAGCTAATGAGGTGGTCTAGTTAATGTCTATAGCACACATTGCAATTAATGCTAGAGTAACATATAATTCTAAATCTCATAAGAGAGCTAGAATATATTGTGCATATAATTTTACAAGTGCACCCTATACATTCTCTAAAATATAAGCAATCAGTTCAATAACAAATATGGTAAAATAATACAAGATTTTGTGCCAAACAACTGGCAGTCTACAACAATTGATCACGGTATGTATATTAAGTTAGATGATGTACCTTTGGTGGCAAGTGATTAGATAGTAATGCATTAGTCCTCCTCAATATAAACTGTAGAAGGCATATTAATGTCAGATGTGGAAAAAATCTAAGCAGAAGGTAACTATTTGCAGTAGCCAGTAGCAATCCATTAGTTCCAAGAAAATATAGATAATGAATGAGTAATGAAAATGTTAATATTGATCTCAAGCAGCGCTCAGAATTGGTTGAATGGATGTCATTTAGAAACTTTTACCTGATTTACTTTAGCACTCAGTTCTGTAGAACGCTCGGTACTTAGCCTCTTCTCTTCTTCAGTGGCAGTGGGTTCTCTTCCACTGATGATTGGCCCCTTCATAATTCATATATACCAAATTTTAATATCAGATGAGCACAGTCCAATAAGAGAAAGAAAGACGAGGAAAAAGACAACTTAGAACACTTCATCAAATTAAGCTATTAGGTACATGGGCCAATTACTAGTATATGAACCGGTCTCAAATTCCAATGACGATATATTGCCACTCCCCCTCACATGCAAGCCAAACAACATGGACTCTGCACATGGAGCAAAAATAAACGAAAGGCAACACAAACATGACACAGGCCCCAGACCAAAAGTCTAACTTATTGGGTGGAGAGGAACCCAACTAGTATATGAGTGGTCCTCAAATTCCACACATAACCAATGTGAGATGCATTAGCAATGAACAGTTGGAAGAAAACATAGAAATATTTGTCATTTATCACTTTCATTTATAACACCCTTGCCAAAAAGAATCTTAAACGGAACTAATTTAATCCATTGCGTACATGGGTATGTCATTTTATCCTCTACAGATTAACTTCGTCCATAGCTCCAGAAACCAGGGAAGACCACCAACTAAAAGAAGTATTCCTCCCATTAACCACACGACAATCATTTCAATTGTCTGACTTTCATATTTAGCGGCCACGAACAGTTTTTAACATGTAAAACATTCAGCTCACCTCATAATAACGGCGGAAATATGCAGCATCACCCAAGATTCCTGGATTAGTGAAGTTCACCATGGCAAAAAACTCTTCTAAATCATTCTGCATAAATACAAAGGGATTCAAGGATTGTGGTTTGTGGGACAAAATTTCCATGTCATAGGAAACCGAATCATGCATAAATGTCACTTACCTGCATTGGAGTTCCAGACAACAATATACGCCGCTTGCATGAGAGAGAGGCCAAAGCCTAAAACAGAGGAAATGTTTATGAATAATCCCAGGAAACAAAAAACAGAAAAGAATACATAAAAACAAATTCCTAATAAGAACTTTACATCTAAAAAGCATACCCGATTCGTTAGTGTCTGGTCATTTTTCAGTCTGTGAGCCTCATCACAGATTAGAAGCTCACATGATTCACTTCGGCTAAATTTCGATGAATGCATCCGAAATGTCTCATAGGAAACAATGAGTACCTGAGCAAGTAAAGATTGGATTAGTGTATTTCCCAGGAAAGAACCCATAATGGTTGAGTGAATATACCTGTACAGAGCTGCCAGGCCTTGTGAAACTGTCAATTCCAGAGACAACATCATCTCGAGTACTTTCACAGAGAGCAATAAGCCGAACTCTATCCCCAACCCACTTCTTGATTTCAGCCTCCCAATTACTCACTAGACTGGTTGGAGTAACAACAATGGCTTTTTTAACCATTGGTTTCCCATCAAACCCTTGACGAAGAAGAGTATACAGTAATGTGATTGACTGCAATGTCTTCCCAAGACTGTAAATTTAGAGAAGAAAAACCATAAAGGAATAGCCCAAAAGAAAACCAAAGCTGTAGCTAAGAGAGATTTTTACCCCATATCATCAGCCAGAATGCATCCAAATATATTAGCTGCGCTACATAACCCTGAAACACATTCAAACATAAACTGAACCCCTTCCCTGCAATTAAATTGAAGTACACGTCTTAGGTTTATCGATAGAAACTATTTTTGTATACAGGGAGAAAATACAGAAGATAGAGCTTAAAAATGGGTACAAAATATGAATGATGATCAATAGAACTTAGATAAGTATTAAAGTAAGGTAAGAAACATGTTGAGATTACGAAAGAGGAGATTCGTCAAGAATCACTGACCAGCAAACTGAATAATTGTAAGATATGCCACCTAAAATAAAAAGGGTAACCAAATCCTTTTGTGCTTTTCCCCATACTACTAACTAATTCAGGTTTGCAGTAACAATGGAACCCTGCATCCATTCCAACCCAATGGATGCCTCTACCAAAACTTCTTAATGGCTTTGGCATTCAGGAATCATGATTTGAGGAAAGAGAAGGGTAAGTATAAATGGCTGAACAGTTTGATATGAATCAATATATCTATCTACAAAAATTTAAGATATAAATAACAAATTTTATACCACTAACAGTACCTTTGATGAGGACGGAGGAAGCGAACGAGCAATGGGTCCACTGATATTTGGACTGAATTGCTGAACTCCTCAGATTCTTCAGGTTGCCACAGAACCAAAGGTTCGACCCCAGGTGGCAGAGTCAACTTCTCCTCTTCCTCCACATCTTTTGCAACAGTACTGGAAGCATTGAATCGATCAGTTACCGCAACTACTACCGGTTTTGATGAGCCCCATGGAACAAATCGCTTACGAGCCCAAAGGCGGCGAACGAGCTTTTCATTTTGATCATCATAACCATCAGAGGAAGGAGGTTTAAAGGGTTTCCTACAGACTGCTGCACCTTGTGTCACTGAAAGAACTCGCGGAAGCAGGGACTGTCTTTTCACCACAAGGTTGCCTCTGAAAAACAACGATAATTAATATCAGTTTTACAAAAAACATAAAAAAAAATTCCTGGATAGATAACATGAATTGAAACCTTAGATCAAGCATTACAAATTTTTAAAATCAGAAAACTGCTAAGACAGTCTATTAACAAGATGATTGCATAAATGTGAATTAACGCCAAAATTGAAACCAAACAGTTTCCTAATCGAAATTCAAATTCACCTAAAAATCCATTTTGGCTTCAAACAAAGAATTTGAAATGACAAATCTCAGTCCAGACAAGTATTCATAAAGTGCAAATAGCGAACCCTAGACTGCAACAAAAATGGCTTCCTCAATACGCATAGACCTAAATTGACGAATTGAAAGATTGATGACCTATTTCCTTGAGGAATTCAAAACCTACCTCACGAGAGCGTCAACATTCTTCGATTTCCTATCTTTATCGGACGGAGGAGAATCTTCTGCGGATTGTTCACCGTCATCACCGCAGTCATTTTCGAGGTCTGGTTCGCTGTCGGCGGAGTAGTCATCGCCGGAATCGCTCGGATCGGAAGCTGAGAGCACTTCATCGGCGTCGGCGTCTTCCATGTAGCTTTTCGCGGTTGGGTACGCAAGGAACGAGTGACAACTCAGTGAGTCATTGTCCAGAGGTCGAGCGAGTCCGAAGCAGACAGTAGCAAGTAGCTACCACCTCCAATTCTACCAACAATCCATTGAAATCAAAAACAAAAATGGCGCTAATTGTACGCGGCCTTTCTTTTGATGGGCTTGCTTTTGGGCTGTTTGGATACATGGAAATCAAGTCTTGTCCGGGATCTGGATTATATTCTGAACCTGGTCAGTATTGTTTTGACTTCGAAATTCAACCCAAATTGGACCTATATTATGCATTTAACTCATAAGCTTCTCCAACAAGCCTTAATGGCTTCTCTAGCTAGATTTTAGTGTTTTCTTCAACAAGTCCTAGTTAACTTCTCAAAAAAATCCAAGTCCCTTGTAAATACGGAATTTATATCAGTTTGGACTGAATTGGACCAAATGGGCCGAATCTTTTCGGTCTAGCTCATCTTTTGGTCCAACCCGTCTTTTTCTTCAATACATACACAAACATGCGTTATCCTACAATACGATATGTGTCATAATCAACTATCAATATTTTGGTTTCATGGTACTCTATTGTATTCATTTCTTAGTCATTAGTTAATTAATTTGCTCCTATGACTTGACAAAAACAAAGAAACAACAAAGATTGATGTTCAATCCTTACCAACTTCTCCGACAGATAAGCTTGAGCTAATCATGCATGATAAACAAATATTGCAACATCTCTCTTCACCACCTCAGTGTGCAACTGTACATGTTTTATAATAATTTATAACCAAAAATGTATATTAAAGTCACATTTTTTTTATAATGACAAGGACTTGGCTTGGCTTGGCTTGAATCTTGCACCAGATTTAACAAATATTGTGGATTTCTTGTACACACCTAGCTACTCTCTTTTATATTATACAACCAATTGCTCAATTTGCATCTTAAACTAGAAGGTTAATTTGCACCATAATTATTAAATAATTTACATTTCTATGTATAAATTAAGATCCTTAATTGTCTCTTCATTAGAGAGCAATTAAGAGCAAGTACTGAACTTATAAATAAAAGCATGTACTCTTCAGGTGGGCATGAGCAAAAGTATGGAGTTGAACCAGGAAGTCCTGGGTTTATTCCAAGCTCGAACCCGGTACAGATGATACAGCCTCCGGTGCTCGTCGCTCCTAGCTTCCGCGCCCGTGGTGTTCCGGGGAGGTGGTCTTCTGGTCTCTGCCATTGCTGTGACGATCCTGCAAACTGTAAGCTCGTAAAGTACTTAAGAAACAACTTAATAATATCACTCACTACACATGCTCGATCTCATAAGTTATTCAATATTGATCGTAACAAAAACATTATAATAACCAACATATGCATTAATTGAGTATAATGTAATTGTAAACTGCTATAACATACTAAATTTTGTTGACCTTCGTTTACAGTAACAACATCTAGCATTTCACATCTCAGTTTTACTTCTAGAATCTCAATCATATACCGAGTTAAAAATGTTTTGTTTTCGAACATTTTTGTAGGCATGATCACTTGTTTCTGCCCGTGCATCACATTCGGGCAGATTTCTGAAATAGTGAACCGAGGATCCACATGTAAGATCTTTCTTTTCTCGGATACACATAAATGTTTGTTCATGACATGAGTTTCTTGATAATTTTTGTGTTCGCAGCTTGTGCTGAAACTGGGGCAGTGTATGGGCTATTAGCTCTAACCGGTTTCGCGTGCTTGTACTCGTGTTTTTATCGATCCAAAATGAGGGGTCAATACGATTTGGCAGAGTCGCCTTGTGTTGATTGCCTGGTTCACTTCTTGTGCGAGGGTTGTGCTCTGTGTCAAGAGTACAGAGAGCTCGTGAGCCGCGGATTCGATATGGGAATAGGATGGGAAGCAAATTTGGACAGACAACGAAGAGGAGTGACTGTTGTTGCTCCGGTTGTAGAAACCGCCATGACAAGACCATGATTCTATGCATATTTGGGACTCTGTGTTCTTATGTTGTATAATTAGTGTTATTTCAAAGAACTAAGCTTGTCCTATGTCAGAAACTTTTGTAATTTTCTCCATATGTACTCTCTTTGTTGTGTTTGATAAACTTGGAGTGGTGGGCTCACGTTTTTTTTTTTTTTGGATTGGGCACGACCAAAACTGGGAATCTTGTCCCAATTATGAGCTAGTAATGATGATTTCAAAAAAGTAGCGTGTTAGTGCCCAAGTACAGTGAGATGCGGTGATCGCCCAGTGAGGCGGGATTTTTGGAGGTGACTTAGGTATAGAGTTTTAGAGGTGACCAAACGAGATGGAGACTTTAGTGATGGTCCAATGAGGTGGGGAATTTTAAGGTAAACCGTTGAGGTGAGGTTCCTAGGAAGTGAACCAACAAAGCAATATTGAGCCTTTGAGTTGAATTGATGAAGTGGGAGCCATGATGATGACCCGTTAAGACGGAGAGCCTAGGAGGTGATCCAGTGAGACAGGGACCTGAGTGGACTCTCCTTGTACGGAATGTTTTTGGATGAGAGGGAATGTGCCGCCGTGTCACTCCGGAACTTCATTTCACCTCACTTTCGAAATTTGCCGCCGAGTCACTCCGGAAATCTCTCATTTCGCCGGCGTCCTCTTCGATTTCCACACTACACAGTTTCTCTCAAGCACGTGATCACAAACCCCAATGGAGACCCACTTTTTCGGTTTCCCTCAACTCATGCTCACAAACTCCAATGGAGGCTCACACGCTCTACAAGCATGGTCATTCAATACTCACCTAATCACTCTTTAATCACTTAATTTTGTTTGAAATTTTCACCATCACTAATATTTGAGACTATTCACTGTATTTTTTTTCCTTTTTGCTCTGAGACCACTATTTGTACTTTGTATCTTGTAATTTCTACATGAATACAAAAAGTACCTATTGCCGATAAAAAAAAAAAAAAAACAATTTACCCATCAAGATGTGTGGTCAAGGGTTAAAACACTTTACATTTTATTTGAGGTCTCAAGTTCGAGACCCAGCCAATTTCAGCTATGACTAGATTTAATGTGTTTTGGGTCTTCTACCGACATTGAAACCCAAAAACACCCTCTACCAATCACAAGAGAGGAGATAGTTTACCTCGACTAATCAAAGGTGAGCACATCCCGTGTAAAATTCTGCTTAGGGTCTAAGATTCACATCTCCTAATTAACCCCTGATTCACACTCTTGAGTTTCAGGTGTATTGGTTTTTCTATTTTTATTTTTATTTTTTTTTTAAATGTTTTGGACTGCACAAGAGGAGCTTCAACGGTTCATGGTACCAAATGAGAAGAATTTACAACAACAAACTATACAAAACGAATAGGAAATAGTGTACGGATAAGTTAATAATCATAATAAATAATAAATAACACGTGATATTGTTATAACAAGCAATTAGGGTGCCAAAAGTTAAATCATGATGATAAACCCACATAGGATTCGATGGAGGACTGGGTAAACGCACATACAAATGACGTGGGCTTACCGTCTAACCGCGGTATACCTAACATTTAAAGGGTCCACCGCACAGACATAAAAAACATCCGTAGACCCATGGTTTACTGTTTGACGGTATACCTCACATTTAAATGGTCCACAACCCAAATACATAATTGTGATGAAATAAATCGTAAGGTTTACCCACATTTGTGCTCGGTCTATCATACAGTGTTATTATTTGAAAAACTGAACCAAATTGAAACTAACTTAAAAAATAAACATAAACATCAAGTACATTGGAAAAACATCTCTTCTCTGAAATTCCTTTGTGACTCTGCAACAACTTATTATTTTCTTCTCTTCCGGCTATTTCTAGTTCTCACTAGATTTCACTGTCTTTTTATGCAGAAATTTGATGATGGTGGGTAAACGGGTGATTGTCACACACACACACACACACACACGCCCACACACACGCGCGCGCGCACACACAAACACACACACGCCCACACACGCGCGCGCACACACAAACACACAAACACAGAGGTAAAATCACATCACAATTGCAGGGGTGGTTTTGGTATGGAATATCAAGTAGACATGTAAAATATTTCTCACATGAGCTGGGTTGCTCCTGTGAGAAATAGAGCTTTTGAGCTGATTTTTAATGAATGTCTATAGACATTTATCAACAAGTGGACAACACAAACATTTTTTTCTAAAAAAATTGTCTATAGACTTGAAGTAGATAACCCAAAAAAGGCCTAGCACCCACTTCAATACTCCCCTCACGTGCGAGTCACACATTTTTTTTTCTTTTTATCGGTGAGCTCGACATGCGCACAATTGAGGTCCTTTTAAATCGGCATATCCCCCCACATGTAGGTATATTTCTTCCACACGTGAGCCGCTGCAGGCATGATCATCTGCAAGCGGGTTGTAGACCACATAAGAATGTACCATAAACAGGTTTACGTCTGAATCAAAATTAACTCTGATATTATTTTAAGTTTTAATAATGAGGTGTACATAATAGTTTGAAATTTCACTACTAAAAGTTCAACCTTATTATTAGAATTTCACTCGTATCGTTTTATGTAGCCGTTTCACGTTATAAATTTTCAATGTTTGACACTTTATCAGTCACTTCAACATAGTAATAAAACAATACTTGTGTTGAAAAAGAAAAAGAAAAAAAGTACATTATATAAAACCGTATGGTGATGAGATCTTATATATATGATGGGGGATCGTGAGGTTATCAGAAGATAGATGAATACTAACAGGAATAACAGAGATTAGTAAGGCCTTGTTTAGTAACTCTACTCAAACTCTATATTAAATGTCTGTAGACATTTTTTTTTATAGAGATTTTTATGTTTGGTAAGCCTGTTATGGCAACAATGTCTATAGACGATGCCAAAAGTTAGTACTGTTCCCACAGGAGTTGGGCTTCTCCTGTGGAACAATGAAATTGTCTATATGAGATTTGATTCCCAAATTGCCTCTGATTTTGTGGTGTAATATTACATATATATCCCTCTCTCTCAACCATCTCTCTCAACGTTCTCTATGTGTGTTAACTGATGGTCTTCAATGCATCCACCCATTCTACCAACCATCATCAATTTTGTGCAGAAATCTTGTTGAATATAAGAGACAGAACCACCGTGAGAACTGGAAATACCATAAAAAAGAAGAATATCATAAGTGTGGTTGCAAATTGACAGAGGAATTTCAGAGAATAGAGGTTTTTCCAAGGTATGATGTTTATGTTAATTGTTTAAAATTTTCAAAAAGATGGTTCATGAACATTGTATGGTATACCTTGCACAAACTTGGGTATACCTCACTATTTATTATATTACAGTCATGTATCTAAGCGGTGGACCATGTAAAATGTGAGGTACACCATCAAAAGATAAACCCATGGTTTACCTCTGCTTTTTGTGTATGTGCGGTAGACCCTTATTAATGTAAGGTATACCGGTCAGACGATAAGCCCACATGTCCGTGTCGGTTTACCTTTAAGTTTGTTACCTCTGTCTGAGTGGTGGACCCTTTTGAATGTGAGGTATACCGATCAAACGGTAAGCCCACATATTCATGTCGGTTTACCTCCAAATTTGTTAGCTTTGTCTGAGCGGTGGACTCTTTTAAATGTGAGGTATACCGGTCAAACGGTAAGTGCATATATACATGTGGGTTTACCTCCAAG
>JAYMTH010000078.1:0-35462 GCA_036897465.1 Pelargonium australe
TGAAAAGAAGGTTTACCATAAGGTAGGAAACTGTAATTACCCCTAAAACAATTAATGCTAATATTTATGGTATTTTTCATTAGTATAATTTAGACACATGTCACTATCTAATTAATCAAAATTGACATGTGTATTGTAAAGATTTATTAAATCATAAAACATTCAAAGTTGATTTAAGGTTAAACTATACAAAAGCTAAATTAACATCATATATATATGCATCAGAGATGCAACACATGTCTTGTGAATAATATAGAAAAATTAAAGGAAGATTTGGAGCTGTCAAATAATTCTAGCAACAAATCATAAATAAATAAAAGTTCCAAAAATGAAATCCAAATATCCCATATCTAAGGAAGCATATATAAATTTGTATATATGTCCTTAATGTTTAAATAAACGAAAGAATTCAGTTTAATTATATATATAGAAGAATAAGAATTGACATAAACTTTCATTATACTGATTTATGCATGAATTAAGCTCTGCAAGGCAAGAATCACAAGAGCAAGCTTTATGTAGCTCTCAAGAAGTTCATGAACTCCATGCATGAATTAATATTGAATTGATTAGTTTTTAATACACAATTAGAAAAAGCAATGTGTGAGTATGTGAGTATGTTGTGATGGATTTAAAATCTTATATATATTGTTGGAGACGATATCGACAAATCTTCATCTCCTACAAAAATTACGACCGACAATAATCACTTATAACAAAAATTCATTAATTCTGTAACGACTTTTAAATATATGTGCTAATTGAAATTTGGTTCATTTAAAGCTAGTGACATCCATATAACAATATTGATAGATGGGACCGAAATGCCCATATTGGGATGATATAATTGAATGTGCAGTGATCTATAGTAAGTTGTTTTGTTCAAATTTATATAAAAATAAATCTAAGAAATTTAGGGAAGGAAAAAGAACACTTTTATCATTCAACAGTTGATGGCTTGAAAGAAATGGAGGGGTCCATATAAATTCACTTCAACCCAAAAATTATACACATCATATCTGGAAAAAAAAAAAAAAAAACTAATTAAATAGATTATAATGAATCTATATCTATCTGTCACACTGTCACACTGTCACAGTCTGAGACTTCTTTTGCTTTTATTTTTGTTTAACATATTGTATTTTGCATATATCTGCTGCCATGCCATGCCATGCATTTCAAATCACTTTTTCTTTAGTCTCTAGCTAGTTTCTTTCTTTTCTGGGATTGGGAGGAGGATATATGGTTTGTTTATATAATTTTGTGCCCTATTCCTTTGCTTTTTCTATGCTTCCTTTTCTTAAAATATGATTTTCTTGTTGGTAAAGACTTGATAACTGCTTTAATGATTACAATCACAATCTTTGACTGATAGACTCTCTGTCTGTGTCTGAACTAGCTAGTGATGAAACAGTCTCAGACCAGCACACACAGTTAAAGGATTTAAAACTACTGATATACACTTAATTATATGAATCATGTGGAATAAACTTTGGGTGCAAATTAATGGAGAGATTTGAATTTTACTTGCATTATGTTGAATTAGACAAAATATGCTTATTAATTTCTACACAAAATGCGCGAGTGGAATGATTGTTTGCATTCGATTTCCCTTCAACACACTTCTGGAGATAGAGATGAACTTTAACTGTGACTTACCCTTGAATGAGTATTAATCTGAGTGTGATAAAACGATTTAAAGGTGTCAACGGTGAGTTTGCGAGCCCGCGCAGATACCTCATGGTTTAAACCGGAAAAAAATGTAACATTGATAATATTACTTAATAGTATTTACAGCTCGTATTGGTATCAGAGCTGGCAAATCAAATTGAAAAGATGAAGACTTCTCAAACCCAATTTCCAAAAGGTTGGAGGTGTAACCATAGCTTAGTAAATGAGAGTCAATAATGGAGTCTTAAGTTAGTTAGTTAGTTAGCACAGGCTTTAATTTACTTGTTTGAAGTGTGGTATCTTTTGAGAATGAATGATGAGCCTTTCCATTTTTACACCTCAAAATGAACACACAAGAAATTGATTTGTAGTACTAGAAATGCAAAATTAACCAATGAGAGGGTTTTAAGGGTCTTTTGGCGAAAGACCTTTTGATCAAATCTTTAGCAAAACCTTGATGAACAAGCTGCACAACATTCATCACTTGAGACAAGTACAGTTAGAGAAGGATCGGTGGATCATACTCGATCTCATGCATGAAGCTTGTTTATTCTGTGACTCTTATGTGTGTATGGATCGTTGATCATCATCATGATGATTGAAGACAAGCTTTCTTTTTTACCTGCATAAAGAGATTCCGAGCTCATAGCTAGCTTTTTCCAAATATATAACATTATAAAAATGGCAACAGAGGCTCCTGGAGAAATAAAGAGAAGCACATTGTACTGTATGTATAGACTATGCCCTGTCCTGTCCACATTATCATATTTGTTCTGCAGAAGATACATATATAAATGTAGTTTCATTCACATGGGTTCCTTTCTCTCTTCTTTTTTTCCCTTCAGAAAATGTTGCATTTTGGTCCTCTCAATATCCATTTTGTTTCAAGTATTCATCTTCTTGTACATATCGTGTTAGGTCGTGTCATGTTAAACGTGTTAAGGCAATGTCGTGTCACACATGTTTGCTTAAGTGTGCAGAATGTGTTGAATTGTGTTTGTGTCGATTGTGTAGTGTGAACACACGACACATTTAGTTATCATGTTATAAACATGTTGGGTTCGTGTAGGCTCGTGCAACACACCGAACGCACGATTTGTCAGCTCCAGCTGTGCTAACGTTGTTGTCATGTCATCTAACTGATTTTCATAAAAAAATATAAAACATCAACTCAATTATTTGACGGCACTATTACGAATTAGACTAGTTACGAACAAAACTATACAGTTAAGAGACCAAACTAGAACGAAACATATACTAAAAGAACTAGACAAAGGATTATGAGATAGGAGATATGTAGGCGTATATATGTTAGGTTGTTAAATGGAGGTGTAAAGCCATTCAACCTTTCACACGCAGAAACTAAAGTTAGGAACTATACTGGTAGAGCCGGTGGGTTGGTAACTCATAGATTCCTATTTGTCGGCTCCATTTGCCATTTTTGTATCAAAATCATCGTCATCATGATCGCACAAAAGACATTGTTCATTAGATTCTCTTCGACCTACTCCTAGTTTCTTTCTATCTGTAGCTTTCATGTGGGTTCAGGAAGCTTATCAGTTATGCCTAGCTATGTTGTCGATTGCTAAGGGAATAGAGTTTATTATATATTACTATACTATATACAAAATGAGCCTATCATCATATATGTGTGAGAGAGTCTCTATCCTCTTCCCCACATGACATCACTTTTGCTGCTAACTTTGGACCACACTACTAGCTAGTCTCTATCTAACAACCGAGATTTCCAAACTCAGTGAACCTGCTAAAGATGGACTAAAGCTGCACAACCGCATCCACTTGGAAATCCACATACTACTAGAGCCTGAGCCTGAGCCTGAGCCTGTGGCTTGTATGTTTCTGTATTTACTGGTTTTTGCTTTCCTAAACAAATGTGGAGTCAAGTTTAAGGGATCTCAATAGGATACTAAGTTATATTTAATCCTTGTCTTGGATTAAGGTACAAGGTTTCAGTTGTCCCTCACATGACCCATATGACATGCCCGATTCGCTATTTGCAGACCATGTTACCGTGTTAACCTAATAACGCAAACTGGTTCCTAATAGCCTGCTACAAAAGCTTTCCTGAAACTACTATTTGCTCACAACAAAGTGAACTGTAGACACATCTCAGCTAGAGCTGGCATTTTGTGTATCCACGCATGAGAGGAAGCGAAACTAACATGTTTGGACTCAGTGGCTTGCTGACTTGTGATCGTGTCGTGTTCATGTGGAGTATCAAAAAGAGCACTCGTGATTAAATATTTGTGTTGTGACATGCACGACACACACACTTAGGAGATCCCTTTATTGTGTGAAGCAAGTTGGGGATGTTGTGCATAACGAGTTAGGTCGTGTAGTGCTAATCGTGCCGTGTCAATGTAACTCATTTAGTTAAATGTGTTAAACATGTAGCGTCAACCCAACCCATTTAATTAAATGTGTCGTGATCGTGCTGGCCCATATAGCACATGCTCAATCTTAAGCACGGCAAGCATGAATTGTAATAACAGTCAATGTCAAGTATATATGGTGAAATGCTTCTCACAACCTTAATTACCTGCAAACTATTTCATAGCAATCAAAGAGAAGACTATACTCTGAAAAATCATGTTCATTTTTATTCGGAAAGTATACAAATGTGCATACTCTTGGCATAAGAAGAAAAAAAACTAAAACTAAAAATAATACTCTGATAATCCTTAAAACTAAAAATAATACTCTGTTACTCCTGAAACATTTGAAAACAAACACAAAAGAGACCACAAGTCCACGAGATATCTTTGCATAAATATAACATCTAGTGAATATGGTTCTTTATCAATTGGCGTCCAGAAAAGGAAATTCCCGTACCAAAAGTTGGTCACCTATCTACTTCTTTTCTTCGTTCTTCTGTTCCTTGTCAGCTTCAGCATTGATTTCCTTTGGAATTGGTTGAATTCTCACATAAGGATTCCTAGTTAGGGTCTTTCCTTTCAGAGCAGCTTCGTATCTGTCGTTTATATTTTCCTTCCTCTGCACCTCCGCGAGGAATTCCCCCAGTCTATCTTGGTTCACTTTCCCCATCATCTGTTCACCAATTTAACCAATCCATTAAATAATGGATCAGGAAGGAAACTCCACATTTGCTCTCACATGCAATAGTGCAGTTACAACTAGATCTTACGTCCGGTAATTTAAATAAATCAAATATGTGCCTGTACAAAATTCAATATGCAATGTGGTGTGTAATTGCCTACCGGACTATCAGGGTAACAACAAAGGAGGATTGAAAGGAGTAGCAAAGGCCAACGAAAGGATTGTATTTAATGGCATTACAATAAAGATGAGAGGGGACAGGACAGAGACACGTTGCAACAAAAATGGCACTGATCATCTCATTTCAAGATGCAACCAAAATTACTGGGCAGCCAAAACTATGCTTAATCTTTAGCTTGCAGAACTTTTATAATCAACCAAGTAGTTCATATGGAAAATAATTTAGGAAGTCTTATCATCATAAGCTAATAGACATGTCCACCAAAACAAGTTGGAAACCAAAGACACATGATCCTATAGTAAATCCCAACTAGGTCAAACTATACAGTCTTTGGCTTAATGGAAGTAGCTTTGCCTGTATAGATTTTGATTCTGGCAACAAATTTAATGAATCCCAAAATGTTAAGTCATTTTATCGATCTAGGTATACCTTTACATGTTAGTCCTGCCTAATTGCAGGGAAATACGACATAAAAAACCTTGTTTGTCAATAAGAGGGGTTAGATTATAAGAATCTGTGTGGACAAATGGACATAATATCTAGCTGGAAAAAAAAGAGTGGCTAATCTTGTACTGACAGTCACTCTTCTCGAGCTTGGCCAGTATTAAAACTAGAGAGATAAAAGCAGATGGAGAACACTGAGGAAGTTTGAGCTGTGAAGTGAACATCATGCATGGTGGCAGGCTACAACCTCTAATGAAGATAGCTATACTGAACTAGAAGCATAGAACCATAGTCGTTAACATTTGCTGAAGAAAACTATCCGAATTAAATTCAATATCCAAATACACATATCTTATCTTTGTTCTCAAATGTCGCTGCACTGAATGTAGCTAGACTGAACCAGAAGCATAGGACCATAAATGTTAACATTTGTTGAAGAAAACTATCTATATCAATATCAAAATTCAAAAATTCATTTTTTTTAACAGATGTTGCTGCACTGAATGTGGCTAGACTGAACTAGAAGCATATGACCATGGATGTTAACATTTGCAGAAGAAAACTATATATCTGCATCAATATCCAGATAAGATTCATAAATTTTGTTTTTTATTTTCTAATGCAGGTGCTAAAGATTCTAATACTTCATAAACTTTTCCAAGTATTTACAGCTCAAAATCAGGTTGGAAGAAAATGGTATGCCAAAAAAAGTACGTGAAACTCACTAGCCTAAGGGTGGAACTTCTTACTTTGATCTCCCAAATTATGTTCATATCAGTTATTTTCTATCCAAGGATGGAGATATTAACTAGAGGTAATTTTTGTCGATTGTTCCCTGGAATATTAACAAATAACAATATTTTGTTACTAGCACACGTATTATGTGTACTATAGCAACTAAACTAAACTATACATACAATAATAGACATAACCATAAAACTAGTTTCTTCTACAATTTCAAGCCAGCAAAGTAATTTGTGATTGGGAAACCTAAAAGTTCCATAACTGTGTTGAACTGAAATGACCTTAAAACTAGTATTAACTATTTGGTATCACATCGGTACTGTACTGTAGCAACTAAACCATACATACAACAATAGAAGTAACCTTAAAACTAGTTTCTTCTGTAATTTCAAGCCAGCAATGCAATTTGTGACTAAAAAACTGAAAGTTTCATTACTGTGGACGATTGAATTGAATTGTTCCTTAATAGTTACTAGTAGTTCCTTCTGCAATTTCAAGCAAGCAAAGCAATTTGTACCCAAAAAAACTAAAAGTTCCATAATTGTGGACATTGAATTGAGTCAAAATGAGTTTCAGCTAAAGTGACAATCAATCATAAGCAGTAATTAGGGTGAGAAATAGGAAATGAAAATCAGTAGATATAATAAACTTAGTTGAGGTGAATCGCAAAAAACGTACTTCGGTTTCAGGGCGGGATTTACGGCGGAGATCGGATTCGAGCTTATCGTTGGTGGAACTGGTGGCCTGCATGACGAGGAAGCCGACGGCTCCGGGGATGATGCCGCATACGGTGGCGAAAGTGAAGAAGAAGGGCTTGGAGTCGCGGGTCATCCTCACCATCCACATCCATGTGCTCATCTCGACTCTCACAGCATCAACTCTCTTCTCTTCTCTTCTCTTCTCTTCTCTTCCTTTTCTTTTTCTCTCTTAATAACTGAATGAACGGTACTTTCTTGTTAACACAGTGACCGTGTTGTGTTGTATGGTTCAACCCGGACGCAACCCGTTCAATAGTTTTTTTTTTTTTTTTAAAAAAAAATACTAACTAATTGAGCTCCACCCCACCCGACGCAATAGGATTTGAACCCACGACCTCTCACATAAAGACGTGTGTTCTTGACCATTGCGTCATCCCCTAGAGGACACTCAATAGTTATTCGTTTTTAAATATCGGACGCTCAAATAAGAACATGCTCCAAAGGAGCCACAATGACGTTCGGACCAACAAGACCTATCCAACAATCCGACTCTCAAACCGCCTCGGATGACCTTACTAAAGCATGAACAACCGAATTTGCCAATACACGAACAAAACCAAAACGAATATAACTATAAAATATATCGGACGCTCATGTCAAATAGTCGTGTTAGTTGGTTTCTATGTTCATTTGTGTAAAATAAATTTTGATGGTGAGTTGAGGATCGAGAAATAGCAAATGGAACGAAAGCAAATTGCATAAAAGGATGCACATAGGAGATTAACCAATATGAGCGAAAGTGTTATCATTTTGATCCTGTTAGGTCACTACTTTTTACCCGTGTAGAAGCTAATAAAGTTCAATTGATTATTCGAATTGACTATTACACTCGTAAATTTTGAATTTGAACCTTTAAATAAGTAAAAAAATAATTGAAATGAGATGATGCATTGAAATTGAGACAAATTCAAGTCTTACCTGCTTCTCTAATCAGATTAACAATATTTTTGGTTATAAGTTTGATTCCGATTCAAGACATGCCTAGTGAAGTTACTTGATATTTTATAGTTTTCCAATCAAATTTGAAAATAGGGGTTTAAAGAGTACTCTAAACTCCCCAATTAGTTCCATTAGTACATTCACATTAACAAAAAGTCCAGATGCAATAATGCCATAGCTGTCTTTACAATCCACACACCAAACCTTCACATTGATCAATCCTAAACATGCTGGTGAATACAGCTCCACCAAATAAAATACAACAGTTTTTGTTTTGTTTTGTTTTGTTTTTTATGAAGACTTTACCTTCATAAACAAAACATAGAAATGTACATAAATAAAACAGCATCACCTAATAACATAAGACACTACAGTGGAAGGATATTGCGAAACGCCAGTCGCATAGCTAAGACTGTCTGGCTTCAAAGTTAACACATATGTGTACACTTACATGCAATTGTCAGTTGTCAAGTGTACAGCCTGAGGCGGCTGCTTATTGGCTGCCGGCAGATTGGACAGTTGGACACTTTTGCCCCACATTCTCTGCAAGTCTGCAATCGAAAATTTTAGTTGCTACATGATACAATTGTATTGGTAAAAAGCATTGAAGATAATGGGATGCAACCAACAACACAGTTTGTGCAGCTCACCATGTGCCCGCAGCCAAAGGCCAAGTCTTTTGCATTTGTCAGGCAAATTGCGCAGGCCTGCAATTGAGTAAAATAAATTAATAACAAAACAGTGCTCCTAAAAGGGATTGAAACAGTGGAATATATGGATTCAGATGTCAGATTGATAAACTAGATCGTAAGATTTTATGGGAGAACTAAACCCAGCATAACAAGTATTTAATGGAAAAGTCTACACAGTTCAGAGACTATAATAAGCATGCATTTTTTATATATAAATTGAAGTCACCATCATGTTCCTCTCGAAAACCTTTATGACATCAACACAAAAATCACCCAAAGTTCATCTCAAAAAGTTGTATGGAATCAACAAAATAATAATAATAATAATAATTGTGAAGAAAAAAAAATTGTTTCCAAATTCTTTTTGTTTGTATGGCTATTATTTGAAAAATTAAGGTTATATGATAGGCAAAAAATGTCACTTCACGGGTCCATCACTGTCCTCAACCGATTTTTTAGGGTAAATCACACATTTCACCATTCCAAAGGTGTAAATACTACATCATATATTTATGTCTAGATTTGGGTCAAATAAATAATCCAAGGTATATAAAAGCCATGAACCACAGTCTCTGTACCTGGCTTCGATCGTCTACAATGGAACTTGAAATGTTGCTTGGTTCACGCTGCAGTGATGGGCGATGACTGTAAGGAACCGGAGGAGGGCTTGGTTCACGTTGCAGTGATGGGCGATGACTGTAAGGAACTGGAGGAGGGCGTGGAACAATTTTCTTCGCTCTTCCCAGCGTGTGTCTTGTATTCAAGAAATTAAGCAATGATGATCGAAATTCTAAAACCAAGCTCTGCCGCCATATACATGAAAATTACAGTTTATAAGAGATTACAATTAAAAGTTTAGCTGTTCATACCCAAGCATATTGAGCTCAATGACTGCCTTGTACTGAATAGGGATCTCCATGAGGGCAGCAAGAGCAAAAGCTGTTTCTTTCTGAGATGGATTTGTATTTTGAGTCATTATCTCAGTGAAGTTAACAAACTGAAAAAAAAAAAGAAGAAGAAGAAGAAGAAGAAGAAGAAGACAAACATACAAATAAAGGGTTAACATTTTGGTAATCAAAGTCATACTGAAAGAATTCAAAACTTTTGGCTCAATACCTGAAAATTATCAATTTCACGTGAAGGGATCTTGTCATCAAACTTCTTCATGTCATCCCAGGGTCCATCACCAACTCCAACAAGAATAATTGAGAGTGGATATGAACTACTTGTAAAATTAAAGAGAGAATTAATTCAGTCTCAAAATAGCATGTGAATCCAGAGTATCTAATCACTTGACATAGCCATCATTTACCAATTTCACCCCTATTATGAGACATGGTGGACTGTTTTCTTTTCTGGCAACTCCAAATTCAACAATGTAGTATTTGGATTGCAATTTTTGGGGAATGGGAATATTTTAGGACAACTTTTTTAATGCAAACGCTACCTCAATTCCAATCTGGCTCAAGCAGATAGTAAAAGAAAATTTGATAATAAGTAGAACATTCTTATATAAAGTGAGAGATAAGCTCTCAACAAAAACGGTAATTTTTACCTAGCACCGCTGAAGGAAAACAAATAATCCAAAATCTCGATAAGTATAACCTGAATAGGCCTGATAGAAAACTAGGTGGCTGTAAAGAAGTACCCAAAACTACTCATTGGATCTAGGAATGCCAAACTTAATCTTCCTCTAATATCCATACTGACATGATATAAAAAGTTCCTGGTGACTCATTTATTATAACTTGGAAGCTACAACCTAACATGAAAAGATGTATTCACATAAAATAACCCATATTAGGATTTCACCATCTAATATGATTTCTTTGCATTTGCCATAAAGTTCATTAAATTAGTGTCACATATGATCTCCTTTCATCTGCACATATTGGCACTAAAAACATCCAAAGTAGATGATGGGTCTGACCAACTGTACTAGCACCTTCAAAACTGAACATAATATTTTTGCCAAATGAGTGTTAACTTATGGTCAATGGAAAGCTAAGTAGGATATGCATGACTCTACCTTGCACTGACTATTGCTTGAATTGTTTTATCTTCTTGAGGACTCAGTTCATCACCACTTGTATTGACACTTCTTGTGACCTAAACAATTAAACTTGTCAGAGAACTGCAGAAAATCATGTCTGGTGAGAGAGAGAGAGAGAGAGAGAGAGAGAGAGTTTGAATTTGAATTCAACCTGACCATCCGCAACAATAATCAGTACATGGTACTGGCCGCCACTTTTCTCCACAATGTCAATTGCGGCCTCAATTACCGGTGCATATGAAGTTGGCCCTATAAGACAATTACAGATAGGATAAATATATGGAGATACAACACTTTAGATAAGCAAAACAATAAAAAGAAACTGCATATGATATCAATCTGGAAAATGTTGTAAAATATTAACCATAGCCTTAGTTGTAAAGCAGAAGAATTAATTGTATGGATGAAGGAATCGCATCACAGACGTGAAGAGCACATCACTAGCGTGCTGGATGAGCGCACGACCGTGATAGTTGATAGACTCAAACTTGATCCAGAATGGGCATCAAAATGGCCTTACATCGTATGAGAGATTGTGCGACAGAAGGAAGCACGGCTGTGCTACTTGGGTTAACGGTTGTTATGTGTGATTGATTGTTTGATTATTTTTGTTCTTGTTCGAGTGTCTCACTCATTGCAGTCTGTGTAGCTATTTCGAATGGAATGGCATTAGAGATCTTGAGAGTTGAGACTGAGATCTCAGTTAGTGGTCTAAGAGTTCTTGGAGATCATAATTCCCAACATTAATGTCAAGACCAACACCTTATCAGGTAACAAACAAAGAAACAACTGACCTGAAAGTCGCAAGTTTGGGGCTATCTTCCTATAACAGGCCAAAACTTCTTCGAAACCGTTGCAAGGCGAATGATCACTGTGGAAACTAAACACTTCTTGATCATGTGTGGTTGCTGTAATGAAGAAATCAATCCAGTGACTACACTATGAAATAAACTAGAATAGTTAAAAGTATAAACTTTCGGAGATGACACCCTACCATCACCAAAGCCGAAACACGGAATTAAGTTGTCTTCGTCAAAAGGAGCCAAAGTCTTTCCTATGATGGAGATGGCTTTCTCGTAGGGGTTTGGTGTATCACCGATAGCATGCAGGCTCCTATTGTTAAACGACTGTTTGCCTTTATAAAAACAATATAAATTGATTGACTTTCAGGATATAAAATTGAAGACAATTAGTTCTATAATAGTTTAAGGCTTTAAGCAAAAGAAAACAAAGGGAGGAGATGGTCAACAATAAGTATCTAGTATCATTATCTCATATTAGTTGCATCCACAATCTACGGTGCAGACAAGAATGGACCAGGTTTGCAGAACAAACATACCTGTCCATTCATTGCTTTTGGTGAAATCAATTCCAAGAATGAGATTGGATGATTCTAGACCTGCTTTTCTCAAAGCTTCCGTAACCTGAAAGTAAATAAATCTCTTAAGAGCTTAGAACCCTGGAGAATTAAAAATTATGGCTTTCTTATAGTCTAGAGAGATATGATGCATTTTGCAGGTATCTTAAACACCAGTCATGCAAAAGAACTGGGAAGTGTGCATGCTGTCACCAATGACTAGCCTTCAGTAACAATTGATAACGAACAACAATCTTTCGGTATTTAGAAGAAAAGCATAAAGTTGACCAGTCTTGAAATCCTTTTAGCATTCTATAACACCTCATCATCTGCTATAGATAGTAGCCCTGTTTACATGGCATTTTTTTTAATAATCCATAATAGACAAAAACTCCAAAAAGTAATTCTTTTGGTGAAATTTTGACATTATTGATTGATTATTTTTAATTAGAAATGACTCTATCCAAACTATATATACGAGACAGCATATGTCCTGAATTCTGATCAACAAGAAGATCATTCTCTTTTTTAATAAGAAAAACACAATATAGGCAGGTATATCGTTGGAGGCCCTCCCCCCCCCCCCCCCCCCCCTCTTTAAACATTTCTTTGATAGAAGTTGAAGTCAAGAGCTTTCTTATTAGCTAGTAGAATTGCCTACAAACATATATGTATCCTAAACAATTTCCCAAGACACTTAATCTTAAGTTTAGTCACCCCAATTTGCTAGTGACTTTATTCCCTCCTTAAGTTAAAAGACTATTTTAGCCCTTATTTCTTAAATTTTCAACTCACAACTCCAGATTAAAAATAAAAATGAGGAGAGAAAAATAGTTAACTAAATATAAGGGGTAAAATTGGATTTTCCATACACTTGGTGGAATATTCTTAAGTTTAGTTAGGTTAGAAGTAGAACCAAAGGTGTTACTTGACTTGAGCTACTGGTCAATTTTACTGTTTGGAGTGTTAAAGTGGAGCAGTGATAAAAAATGCCAACTGACAGCAATGGACAATGAGATTAGGGTCCCACTTGTTCCATACTATCTTTGTTTAATACTACTAGCAATCATTATTGTCACAAACACTAACCATCCCTAGTGGAATTGTACATATCATACAACTGCTAACGGGACCACTGGAAAATAAAAACCTAACCCCTTGTGTACGCAAGGGTGTCAGGTCAGGACATAAGTAAAGAAGACTAACAGCTAACATCACTGTTACAGTCAACTAGCTCTTTAAAAACGTATTACTAGTATTGCTGCATATTATTTATATTCCTTATCTAACTTTTTTCTGGCCCATTTCTTTTGAAACAAGCGTGTTGATGTCACTGCTATGAACCTAATAATCAATATTCTTTAATGAAAACATGTCTTAATGTTCAACTACGTTTAAAAGTCTAGTAAGTTAACCACTATTTGTGGAGTAACTGATGCAGAAAGAATGGCAAAGAAAAAAAGAGAATAGGGACGACATGTTATGCACGCGCAGAATGGAAATATATAGGCATGAAATTGATAGCAAACTGAGATGATAAAGCTCATCCACTTATTTATGTTCCACTTAAATTGTCAGGTCAACAATAACTATTGGGTTGTGAATCATGTGATAGAACTTGACAACATAATCTATATTTCTGAGGAGACGATGTCTCAGCCACACATTTTTTCATCAACTATCTTCAATGCCCGCTTCAATAAATTTGTGGATGTGGAGCGTCAGTTTAATAAAATTATATTAGTTCTTGGCTCTGAAATTCGTGATTCTCTTTTAGTGGATAAGAATAGCTTCCTTTACTCTAATTACATATATGTGGACAGATTTGACTAATAACCAATCAACCCAACAGCCAACAATGAACCTTGCTCTCAAATATAGTTTACAACCAGGGATGGAGCTACATGGAGTAGTGTGGTGTGGAGGCAATTTTATTAACTGTATTTATGTCTTCTAATGAGTATTAAGATTTTGCTCCTAATAACTACCCAGTACCATATATTTTTACCCTGCTCAATTTTTAAACACTATCCATATTTCAACAAATATTATAATTTTGACTTGAATAAAAATCAAATAGTTTTAGATATATCTCATATCTTCTTTCATAATCATTAATGATAAAAAAAAAAATGTTAAAGTCTTCTGCTTGTATCTATGTGAAAAATTATTAAAATATTACTATTACTATATAATAATTTTTTATTTAAAAATCTTGTCCTCTCTGAAAAATATGGATCCATCCAGTTCACAGCAACATAGCTGCGTTAATTTTCTTACTTGTTCTATGAACAAGTGCGAATAATATAACATCAATTTCAGTAGCTAGTAAAAATATCAAACGAAATCAGCCTTATGCATCCTGTAAAACCCTAGGAAACTCGAATTTAAGATCCAGTGGAAGAGATACACACATAGAAGGGGAACACAAACGTACCTGATCGATCGATGAGTAATTATCGGGAATAAAAGCATATTTGCTCTTACTAGAGGAGTCAGATTTGGATTGGGTGGTGGTGGTGTCGGTGGTTGAAGCTAGCTTGTTCTTGTCTTTGATGGAGCTCAGTTTCAGCCTTTCTTCATCAGCAGTCTTGCTGCTGCTACCGGTACTGGCTGATCTGCCTGAAAACGGAAACGATTTACTTTTACTGTAGTTGAACATGCTTGGCTGATACGGCGATTTTGCTACGGCTACGTCGGAGCTGCTTCCATTTCCGGAGCTCTTCACTACCTGCGATTAGATTTGCGATGTTAGAGGGACTAAAAGGCAAAAGATAGCTTGTAAACCATGAACGAGTTGTGGAATCGATGTTGTGCTTGAGATTTGCTTTACCTTCTCTGATTTCTCAGTTTTTGCTCTGCTTCACTTTGTTTCTCAGTGAGCTATAAGATGGTTGATATGTAGATGGAGTAGAAACCTCTTATTGTACTTTAAAACGACTTGTAGTAGCTTGACTTTGTGCTGATCAAATTGTCACATCTATGTGAGAATAACAAACGTGCATAGGATTGTTTTGAACACAATAATTGAGTACGATTAATTGTTCGTGTTGCAACGTTCCTCTCATACGCTCTACAATTGTACATTTGTGTCTCTACAAGCAACATGATGTGAAGTAACTTTATCTTCTTAATGCATGGCAAATTGTGCCCTGCAACAATTATGATCCAGCTCTAATGGATCGTTTGGGGCTTACAATACTTGAATTTGCATGCCCAATTCAGAAACATATCCACAAACAGACCATAACAGTAAATGGGCCTTTATGTGATCACATTGCCTCCACAGCCTCTCTTTCATTAATATATTTTAAATTGCATTTGAAAATTTCATTTGAGGTAAAATATAAGATTTTTTTTTTTTTGACATCAGAATAATTAGTTAATATTGTCCAAGAGCTACTAATCAAAATAATTAGTTTAAAAAATGGAACAAATAACATTTTTCAACACTGCTATCAAAATTTTAAACGTACTTTTACAGTTAGTTTTTTAATATCCAGTCCAAGAGCTAACAGTCCCTAGGAAAAGTAAATATAAGGTCGTGTTTGGATCAGCAAAAAGGAAAAGTGGGATTCTGTTATATTGTACCGTTCCCTCGTAACAGGGTGCAGAATGCGAAGAGTTGTTTTTGGCTTCTACCAAACAGAACTCAAAACTCTACAGAGAGCAATAAAAAAATGAAGCGAAACACGACGCGATAACCCGCCAACGGGAACTCAGAGGCAGAGGGTAGTAAAATACCCCAAACCAAAACCCTTTCGCGCCCTAACATTCTCTCATTCCAATCCCAATTCCGATTTCAATTTCAGTTTCGCTTTCGATTCCAATCTCATTCACAAACCCTCGCACCGCGACGGAGAATGACGCAGCCATCGGTGCCTCCGCCTCCGCTTCCCGGCGGCGGACCGGCCGGGGTGCAAGTGCGCTGCGCCGGCTGCCGCATGATCCTGACGGTCGCACCCGGCGTCACCGAGTTCGTGTGTCCTACGTGCCAGCTCCCGCAAATGCTGCCTCCAGAGCTCATGAGTAGGGCCCACCCTCCTCTTCCGCCTCCGCCAGTGCCGGCGCACGGCATCGATCCTTCCAAGATCCAGCTGCCTTGTGCCAATTGCAAGGCTATTCTCAATGTACCTCATGGACTTTCTCGGTTCAAGTGCCCTCAGTGCAACACAGACCTCGCCGTCGACTTGTCCAAGGTCAGGCAGTTATTGCCTCCTCGACCGCCTCCCGAGGAAGTCAACGAGGTTCCGATCGTTCTCTCACTTCTCTAAATTTGATTTTCGATGCTCTGATGTTGTTTAGCTGCATCTGGATGCTCTGGTAAATTTGCGGAAGGGATGGAATTTGGAGTTTGATGAACATTTGATGATTTGAATTTTGACCTAAATTGAGTTCGCTCCTGTACTTTCAGCTCAATTAGAGATTATGTTTTCGTTTCCTTCTTTGCTACCTTTCTCCTTCTCAATTTTCACTCTGCTTATTTATTTAATTTCATGAAATTTCAGTTAAGCTAGCTCTCATTGCAACATAAATTTATACAGAGAAACTATGTAGGCTGAAAATATTTACTGGATCACTGAAGAAACCATAAAATATACAATGAAATTGTGGTTTTACTACCACCTGTCACTCTTCTGCTTCATTTTCAGTTACACAAGCTTGATAGCATTTGTCAACTCATAAACCCCTAGTTGTGATGAAGAGGGCATTTGATCCCGGTCTATGAGATGAAGTGAATAGGTTTTACTAGTTGAACCACCACGAACTGTAATATTGCTACCTCTAGCACTAATTCTAGCCTTGCTACACCATAACTAAAAAAACTATAGTCGTTAAGCTCAAAGGAAAGACATGCTATCATAGTACTACAAAGCAAACAATTGTACCTTGAAGTCAAAAATCATGTCAAAATTCAACCTCAACAATATTAGATTTACACGACCACTAGTAAATTGTGTGATTGCAAAATTTACAATTTGACAGTATGTTGCTTGACTTGGAACTTTCACCAGAATACAACTGATAATATCACAGATGAAATGTCCCTTTGATGTCATTTAATACATTGAGTCATATAGGAATCATAATGTGTTATTGGTAGCATTTTGGTCAGAGTTAATGAATGATGTAATTTGTATCTGTTCTCTCCTAACTTGAGTTTCAATGCACATATCAGCTAATGTCGATGTTATATTTCTGTCTTGAAATGATGAATTATTATACTATATAAAAAAATTGCAGAGTGACAGGCCTTAAGGGGTTGCACAGGGTGGGTTTCTTTTTGGAATTCGGACATAAGTAGAGGTTGATTATGCTCTTGCTTGATCAAGCTTTTTTTGGCTTTACTTGCATTTATATTTTTTGGTTACAAGATATTTAGTGGGTTAAAGATCCAAAAATTCTGCAAAACTCTTATTAGATGACACTTTGGATGTGTTTGCGAGCAATATTGTTACTGTGTTCTATGCTAGTCAGCTTACTCGCTAAGATTCTTTTTCCCTCACTACCTCTCAGGTAGCCATTGAAGTGGAGCGAGAAGAAGATGAAGGTGGCATGGCAGGAGAAACTTTTACTGACTATGTGAGTGTATTGTTTCTTAAGGCTTCACAATTAGTACTCCTTAGGCATTTTTTAATCTCAAAACTGTTGATTCCCTGAGTTGTTTGATGCCTTTGCGAATCATTATTTTAATGAGTTATATGTGGGTCTCTTATGCAGTACCCTCCTAAACTATCTATTGGACCCCCTCATCCAGATCCTATTGTGGAGACCTCTTCATTATCTGCTGTGCAGCCACCTGAGCCGACTTACAATCTGAAAATCAAAGATGAGTTAGAAATTTCCAAGGCTTTGTCCTGCTTGCAGATTGAGACATTGGTCTATGCTTCTCAGGTTTCTTTTAATGAAAGAACTTATGGTTACTTCCTTCCTCCCTCCCTCCCTCATAGGCTCATATGCTCCTTAACATGTACAAAAATGTCTGATTTCCATTTCAGAGACACCTTCAGCACCTTCCAAACGGTGTCAGGGCAGGTTTTTTTGTTGGAGATGGAGCTGGTGTGGGTAAAGGTCGAACAATGGCAGGGTTGATATGGGAGAATTGGCATCATGGGAGAAGGAAAGCACTGTAAGTATGCACTGAAAAAAATAGTTGAAAGGAAAACATATTAAGAGTTTAGGTTCCAATGTCTGCATGCAGCAAGATCTGTGTAGCATACTTTTGTTGCAGCTTGGTTTCATTTTAGTTAATGTATGGTAACTTCATTTGTTGCTGAGTGTAATGCCTAAACCTTGTTTTCAATTATTTGACAGGTGGATATCTGTTGGTTCAGACTTAAAGTTTGATGCCAGAAGAGACTTGGATGATGTGGGTGCACCATGTGTTGAAGGTAAGAATCAGATTGGATTTGAAACTCAACATAATGACCTATCTCACTTGTCTTTAAAAAAATGTTAGACACACATGACTCTCGGTATATGCTGGATGATATTTGTATTAACCATTCATTATAGTCATCTATTTGAAGATCAATATATTTGCTTAAGTATCGGAGTTTAAATTGAATGTTGTCACTCGCACTCATCAACAGAAATATGCCCAATAGTCTAATCCATTTAATATTATTTTTATTATTGTTCTTATTATTTAGATCATTATTTTGAATAAAATAATTAACCTTAGCTATTTACTAATCTTTCATTGTTCTTATTATCTGTGGATCTGCTACCTTCTAGTTTTATTGAACCGGATTTATTCAACTTACTGATAGATGGTCTCTTCTGGTTAATTAAGCCTTGCTATTATTGTTGGTATAAAAGGATTGCTCCATCATTTAGTTTGATTCTAGTAGGAAAAGAGAAAAAGTGTTAGGTGCTATTAGATCATGGCATAATGACATGAGCTGTTTATATTTTGATTTGGGCTGCCAAATTGAGCACTTCAAGAGTAGGCTTAGGAGTCTTTTTTGTATGGTCAGTTCTATGGGCATTGTAAATAATAACAATATCATATATTCATTTTGTTTGCAGTTCATGCTTTAAATAAGCTGCCTTATTCTAAGCTTGATTCAAAATCTGTTGGGGTGAAGGAGGGAGTTGTTTTTTCGACATACAGTAGCCTTATAGCATCTTCAGAGAGAGGTCGTTCTCGTATTCAGCAGCTTGTGCAGTGGTGTGGATCTGGATATGATGGTCTTCTCATATTTGATGAGGTACTGTTCTGTTCATTTGGCAATACTTCATTATGTGCCTTGTGCCTCCTAAAGGCTTTAATTGTTAATGGGATATATTCTTCTACTTTCATATAACGAGGTTTAATGGCTTCAATGTAGTGCCATAAAGCCAAAAACTTAGTCCCCGAAGCTGGAAGTCAACCCACACGAACAGGCGAAGCAGTTCTTGACATTCAGGTTTGGCCTTGTACCTAGACTCTAAACAAGCTGAAAAAAAATCTACACTATTACTTACTCCTTGTGTTTTTAATCTTGTCTTGGGATTTTCGTTATCAGTTTTTACCTTGAGCATTAATTTATCTTGTATGAGTAACTATTTCAAGTTTTCGAGCTCGAATACATAGTTTTCCTTACCAAATGGATGAAAACATGAGTATTTGGCTGCTTTAGGGTCTAATATTATTGAATGAGTTATGTCTATGATTCACCAAACAATTCTAAAAGCCCTGATAGTCAAGCATTTTTCATCATGGCCATTTTCTTTTCCGGTTCTTTTAGTTAGTTTTATATCGATTTATGCCTTCAGTGGGGGCATTGTTGATTAAAAAGTGCCTTCGATCTGGGCTTAGATGGATTTTTTCTTTTTGTGTGTGGTAAAGTTCATCTCATTTTTGGAGAAAAAACTCTCATAAAAATCTCATCTTGGTGGCAATAACTGTCCTTTCATGAATAATACCAATTTGCTAAAATAATATATCTTTCATTTGCAAATAAACAAACAAAAAAGAACGAACAAAGAAAAGACAAATATATGCAATGCAACTGGTGCAATTAACTCGGGTTAACTTTGCAACTTGTAGTAGCACAATTTCAGAGATTGGCTTTACAAGGCTAACTTTTAGTTATTAATATCCACTCTCTTGTATATACAGGCTCGACTTCCAGAAGCTCGTGTTATTTATTGCTCTGCAACTGGTGCATCTGAGCCACGCAACATGGGTTATATGATCCGACTTGGTCTTTGGGGACCTGGAACATCTTTCTCTGAGTTCCGTGATTTTTTAGGTTTGATTTTTGTCTTCTACTATTTTCTCTACATATGGCTTATATTTTCACTCTTCCCATTCTCACTACTTTCTGTTCGAGTAGTAATTTGATTACTCAATAAAAAGACCACACAAAAAAAACACCCGTGACAATCATCCAAAATCAATTCAGTTCAGTCGTTGATTTTTTTCCCTTTCTGTAATAATTAACCCTTTGAACCATCCTTGGTATTGAAAAACTTCGGATTTTCTTGATCTCATTTGAATATGTGACGTGATTAACATATGCCTTTTTCTATAAAATAAAAAAAATAAAAAACAGTTGAGTACGTGGATCTCTCGTCATAGAGATGTGGCCGTTTAATTAGCAAAAATATTTGATATTTACCAAACAAATGTTATTGTGGATCAGTTTTTAGCTGGACGTCCTAACTTTACCTGCAAATTTTACTTACAGGTGCTCTTGATAAAGGGGGTGTTGGGGCACTGGAACTTGTTGCCATGGACATGAAAGCAAGGTTATAAGGCATATATAAGACAGATGCGCACAATTGAATTGTTTTGTTGTGATATATATCTATATACCTCACAACATTGTTCTCACTTTTCAGGGGGATGTATGTATGTCGCACTCTTAGCTACAAAGGTGCTGAGTTTGATGTTATTGAAGCTCCACTAGAACCAAATATGATGGTATGTAACACTCAATTACTTCGTTTTTCGAGGCACAGAATCCAATGGTCAAGTTGTGAAGTTTGCTATTCATAATTCAAAAATGTCAGTTTATTGGCTTTGGTTTGTGATATCAATGCCATCATCAAAAAATCATATTGTTTGCTTGTTCCGTGTCTTTTTTGGTTATATATCCAATCTTGCCCTTATGGATGGAGTAATATGTGTGATTGTTTGAATAGCTGGCTTGTTTTTACTCTCTGATTTCTGCTAGTTCTTTTTTATTCCCATGTATGGCATTTATAGTCAGCACATATTCAACAATAAATGAAGATAGTAGCATATCAAAGGAATTAATTCCGCACTGTGCACAGCCTCAACAGCTGCTTCAGAAGCCATAGCCGCCCATTTGAAAAGTGACTTTTCCTGACTTAAATATTCACTCTTATGGGCCCAAATGAAGCACTGGTAAAGGATAGTGACCTTCACTTAACTTGGGTTGCATCCGCATCAACTCTGGCTCTGTTTGCAGTAAAAGATACTGACCTTAGCTGTGGGAGTTGTCATATTATGAATGAAATTGAAAGAGAAAAAAATCATGTTTCTAGTAGAACTTTGGAGTTATTGTCTAGCACATATTAAGTTGGTTGAAGTATTTACAGTTTTATATTGATTTTTCTTCCATTGATGCCCCATTGTAGACCTAGTAAGTTCCCATTGGATATACAATCCTTGGATGTCTCCAATAAAGCATTTATCTTTTTTACTTTCCTTTCCTAAGTATTAAATTCTGAAAAATTCTGCATCTATATATTTAGGAAATGTATAAAAAAGCAGCTGAATTCTGGGCAGAGTTGCGAGTGGAACTGCTATCAGCAAGTGCCTTTCTTACTAATGACAAACCTAATTCTCATCTCTGGCGATTATATTGGGCAAGCCATCAGGTAAATGTGTTGCTTGGTGGGGGTATGCACTGCCTAGGTGTTTGCTGTTTCATATGAATATATGTACATGTTTTCTATTCATTCATGCATTGCAATTTGTTGTTTCCTTGTGTTATTGTAGCGTTTCTTTAGACACATATGTATGTCAGCTAAAGTGCCTGCTACTGTAAGACTTGCTAAGCAAGCATTGTTGGAAGATAAGTGTGTTGTCATTGGACTTCAGAGCACTGGAGAGGCACGGACTGAGGAAGCTGTGAACAAATATGTGTGTATTTCTGATTTTCTAGTGGTTACATTTCCTGTTCAAATCTATATAGATTGCATTGTTAAGTGTTTCTTTTGAACCTTGTTCTACGTCATGAATAGGGTCTTGAACTTGATGACTTTATATCTGGGCCTCGAGAGCTGCTGCTGAAATTTGTGGAAGAAAATTACCCTCTGCCTGAAAAGCCTGAATCTCTTCCAGGTATATCTGCGGTATAATTGCTTGTTTGTTTGTTCATTTATATTCCTGCTTAGTATTTCCTCTTGTATATCTTTAGGAGAGGAAAGTGTAAAGGAACTCCAGCGGAAGAGGCACTCTGCTACTCCAGGTGTGTCTTTCAAAGGAAGAGTTAGGAAAGTTGCTAAATGGCAACCTCCAAGTGATTGTGAAAGTGATGAAGAATCTGAATGTGAGTTTCTTCAACCTGGATGGTTATTGATCTGTTGCATGAATATGTTGATGCAAATATTGTCTTCCTACCATAGTATCGTGCTTTCAAATTGTGACTCTATGATCATCTTTACTTACACTCTTACAAGCTTTTCGGATTTCTTTTTTATGTATGAAATCATTGATGCTGTCTTGTGGCTTTTGATCTGGATCTCATTATGACTACTGCCTCTGGATCCTTTTTTCTTATAAAAAAAAGTTGAAATTAGTTCCCATATTCTTTTGTATGCTTTTTGTGCATTGTTGCTTTAAATGTGTTGCATTATCTTAGCGTACGGTGTGGTGCAATCTATTATGAACTGCTGAAGTGGTTGACTTTAGAGTTTTGTTTCTTTTTCAATCTATTCAGCGGACTCTGCTCATGGATCTACTGAATCTGACGATGATGAGTTTCAGATATGTGACATTTGCAATACTGAAGAGGTATTTTTATTTGACAAGTTTTTATTGCTCGAATGCCTGTGGCAGTAGTACCAACTAACACATCTTCCTTGCAGGGAAGAAAAAAGTTGCTCCAATGTTCTTGTTGTGCCAAGCTGGTTCACCCTGCATGTTTAGTCCCACCTATGGTCGATTTAGTATCTGAAGAATGGTCATGCCATTCTTGCCAGGAAAGGACAGAGGAATATCTACAAGCACAGCATGCTTATTTAGCAGAGCTATTGAAAAGGTTGCGCATTTCAGAAATTGTTCTTTCCCTTTCCCTTTTTGGTTGTTATTTTCATTTCAAGTAGCATCTTGGTTATCTTTGCTGTGTGGTTGTATTATTGGTTTTTGTAGTAATAATAATGTGTTATGAATCTGATACAGGTATGAAGCAGCCGTGGAGCGCAAGTCAAAAATCTTGGAGATAATTCGTTCTTTGGATCTTCCAAACAATCCTTTGGATGATTTGATTGATCAGGTATACTATCCATAATCATATGATGTGTAGTACAATTGCTATGACTTGTTCCTTTTTCCAATATGCTCTTTTGACTGAAGGTTTGCCAGAATAAGTTTTTCATTTGCTAACTTTAGGTTGCCATCATGTGTAAAGATGAAAAGTTATATTTTATGAGCTAAAGATTATTTGTTGCCTTTTCTCTTTTGTTTTATCTGTTGGATTGTTTTCAAGCCTAATGCTCACTGCTGTTTTTGTACCTGGTCAAATTGATGTTTTATGTTTGATGCATGTGCTTCATTATGGATCATTTTGAAGTTCTCTGATTATATTGTGATTGTAGGTTACTAGGTTGGTAACAATCTGTTTAAACGGTGATGAATATAGCTAAAGCTGCATCTGGAGTTATTTTCTCTTTTGATTAACAATTTAGAATTTATGCAGCTTGGAGGTCCTGATAAAGTGGCTGAAATGACGGGGAGGCGTGGTATGCTTGTGAGGGCATCTGGCGGAAAAGGTGTTACTTATCAGGCACGGAATACGTGAGTTTGGGTATTCTTTTCCTAATCACTAGTTGCATATTTTTATTTTGCAGTAACTGAATTGCTGTTTTTTTACCTTGTTTTAGAAAGGATGTTGCAATGGAGATGGTTAATATGAATGAAAAACAGCTCTTTATGGATGGGAAGAAGTTTGTTGCTATAATATCTGAAGCTGGATCAGCCGGTGTTTCCTTGCAGGCAGATAGAAGAGCAGTAAACCAGGTCTGTCTTGTTTTGTAAAATGTTTTATGTCTGATTGCTTAGTTTAACATTCTCAAGAGTTGGACGTTCCTATGTGTACATGTATACTGTGACATGTGAATTTTTAATTTGTAGTGAAGCATCCAGATATGTATGTTTGCTATGCAAACTGTACTTTGCTCATCACCTACTCTTTAACATCTTGCTTGACAGAAAAGAAGGGTTCATTTGACTCTGGAGCTCCCTTGGAGTGCTGATCGAGCCATTCAACAGTTTGGAAGAACTCATCGATCAAATCAAGCTTCTGCACCTGAGTATAGGTGATTTTGGCTGTATATATTAGTGATGGGTTCATATGTCAAAAGCATAATTAAATTAATTTACTGCTTCAAGTAAACATACTGGTTTATATGGATGTACTCCTTACTGAAAGTTACTTCTTTGTCAACCTTTAATTCACCCCTTCAATTGCCCTTCCTTGCTATGCTGCCCAATTGTGGCAGGTTCGTGAACATTTGTGTATAGCAGAGTGAATTTCAAGAGGAAATAGAGCTAATGAAACATAAAGAAATAACATTATGTTCCATCTGTCTCATAAATTTGAAATTTTGATCATCATGTTATTGTGAATTTCTCCTGCAGGCTACTCTTTACTAATCTTGGTGGTGAACGCCGTTTTGCATCTATTGTTGCTAAGAGGTTGGAATCTCTTGGAGCCTTAACTCAGGGAGACCGCAGGTAATTTTGGTTCACTTTGGAACTTGGTTATCAGTTAGCTCCATAGAAATGGATTGTAACATTATTCTTGACCCCATTGCATAAGCTTGCCTCACTTCATGGTTTGGATGAATTGCAGGGCAGGACCGTCTTTGAGTGCTTATAACTATGATAGTGCATATGGAAAGAAAGCACTGATGGTGATGTATAGAGGAATTATGGAGCAGGTTTATATCGTCTTATCTTGATATGCATATTTACTCTCTTCACTCTAGATTTGCAGATTGCTTCAGTCATTAAATTAGGAAATAACTAGTGCTCAGTTTTCAGGAATCTCTGCCAGTTGTGCCTCCGGGATGTTCGTCCGAAAAACCAGAAACTATCCAAGAATTTATTATCAAGGCAAAAGCTGCTCTTGTGTCTGTTGGAATTGTCAGGGACACAGTATTTGGTGGGTTTATTTTTAACTTTTTGGTATTCCTGTCTTGGTGCATTTGAGGTGGATAACGTTTCTTCTCTTAGTTTGTTTAAAATTATTTAAGGTAATATTCTGCCTCCAAGACCTATGGTCAGGTTTTGGTTTCACATGCTGTAGGCACATTTTGCTAACTATGACTTCATAATTCATTGTAACATTTAAGTTCCATATTTGATTTAGGTACTGGAAAAGATTCTGGAAAGTTCTCTGGCCGTATAGTTGATTCTGATATGCATGATGTTGGACGGTTTCTTAATCGGCTCTTAGGGCTGCCACCTGATATTCAAAATAGGTCTGGTTATGAAATAAATAATGACATGCTAATGGAATTATATTCGGGCCTAAGACATTTTATCTATTTTCCAAGTGTAGGCTTTTTGAGTTGTTTGTCAGCATCCTAGATCTTCTTGTTCAGAATGCACGTAGTGAAGGGCATCTAGATTCGGGGATTGTTGATTTGAAAGCTAACATTATTGAATTACAAGGAACTCCAAAGGTTGGTTATCCTACTAGATTTCTTGCTTCACAATATGTAACGGCTTCCATATCATTTCAGAATATAATGTTGTCTGTTTTCACCATGAACTTACTAACTTCCATTATTCTAGACCGTCCATGTTGATCATATGTCTGGGGCATCAACTATGCTGTTTACTTTCACTTTGGATCGTGGGACCACATGGGAGGTAGTTTTACTTTTCCTTGACTGGGTGGATGAGATGTTTTGTTTCAAAAAGGTGTATAATGGTGAAATTTTCATTGTTAGTCTGCAAGGAATGTGCTTGATGAAAAGCAGAAGGATGGTCTTGGTTCAGCTAATGATGGGTTCTATGAATCTCGAAGAGAATGGTTGGGGAGACGTCACTTCATTTTAGCATTTGAAAGGTATCATAGTTGGAATTTCCTACAGAAGTTTCTTTTTGGATTTTATACTTTTTATGCCGATCATAACACTGGACACGTAAAGATGAAGTTGGCATTTAGGTAGTGTTCGTATTTAAAAATATGGGAATGAGATTCCTGTTCCGAAGCCATTCTCATGACCAAAAAGTTTGAACACACGCATATTACATGTATAACCTGAATTGCCAGCTCTATCTTTGGCGATGCTGCCCCCTCTTGTTGATTTATTATCTTACAGTAATCTTTTAAGGATGCTGTTTTAACTGATTTTACTGTATTTTGTTTCAGTGTTGTTTCTGGAATGTTCAAGATAGTCCGTCCTACTGTTGGGGAGTCAATAAGGTTACAAACTTAAATAACAATAAAAATTATTGATGGTTCTAACATAAATTTAGCATGAACACACTTCATGTTTTCTTCATTCTTCAGGGAAATGCCTCTTTCGGAGCTTAAAAACAAATATAGAAAACTGACGTCCTTAGAGAAAGCTCAGAGTGGTTGGGAAGATGAATATGATGTGTCATCCAAACAGGTAAAACCGCTTGAAAACTGGTGTAACTGTAATGAGTTTAAATTTTAATATTTAAACAATTCAAATCCTAAAAAAAATATTTCTTTTCCCCTTTACGGGCCAACAATATTCATGTAAACTAGAAATTATCTAAGATCCGTGTTATACATCTTAATTGTCTTGCTGTCAAATTAATAGAAGTTAAATGAGTGTGCTGTGTGCATACCCTTATGCTGATGCTATATCATATCCTCGAAGCTTAACCATGCCATTTAACTGCAGTGCATGCACGGGCCCAATTGTAAGCTAGGAAACTACTGTACAGTTGGCAGAAGATTGCAGGAAGTAAATGTTTTGGGCGGCCTCATTCTTCCTATTTGGGGAACAATTGAAAAGGCCCTTTCTAAACAGGTAACATCACCTAATCTTCATGTATCAGAATATGCTAATTTCTAAATGATTCTGTAATGCATTCTTGAGCCAGAAAATGTCAGTTCGGTAATTGAATATGTTTCACTCTAGAGTATGTATTCTGTGACATTAGAGCTGGCAATTTGGATCCAAACGGACCAAACCCGCGAACATCCAAAATCAGTCCTGCAGTTTTTCAATATCGGGTTGCATGAAATAGACCTGTTTGATTTTTGGGTCAGGCTTGTCATTGAAAATTTACATGTGGGTTGAACAAACCCGCACTCACATGCGCATTTTTATAAAACCCACTACAAACTAATCCATGCTTATAGGTTGCAGGGTTGGGTTCGGGTTTTTAACCCGGACCTGATAAAACCTGACCTGAAACCCGTATTTTCAGCTCTGTGACATTATGTAGTATGGTATCTAAGTATCTAACAGGGTAGTTTAATTCAATTTCGTAGAGTGCTGATAGCTGGCCAAACATTCTTCTTTTTCAACATGTACAGGTTTACATTATTAAGTATGAGCATTGTATTTGTAGTGAGATAGTAGCTAATATGAGCTTAAATGCTATGTGATAGAAGCTTTGGTGTCACTTCACAAGAGTCGCACTTTGTTTCATAGATCATTAAGCTCTTTTATTTTACACGAGATGCTCAGAGATTGATATAATTAATATGTATTGACAATGAAGTAACCATTTCCACAGGCCCGCCAAAGCCATAAGCGTGTACGCGTGGTTCGTATAGAGACAACAACTGATAACCAGCGAATTGTTGGGCTTTTAGTCCCAAATGCAGCTGTTGAAGCCGTGCTACAAGGTCTCTCTCTCTCTCTCTCTCTCTCTCTCTCTCTCTCTCTCTCTCTCACACACACACACACCCAACATCAAGATAGTGTTTGGATTAGAATCTTTGTTTAGGAATGGAATATGGGAATATGAATGAGATTCTCATTTTCACGTTCGGATTGAAACTTTTTGGTCATGAAAATGGCACTGGAATGGAAATCAATAATCGTATTGATTTCCATTCCGTTTCTACAACTCTCTTGTAAAATCTTCAATTATGAGTACTTTTTATCTCTTACACTTAAATTTATTTGGTATCCTCCGTAACTAATCAAAAGTTTTAATTGCTTGAACACTGTGGTGGTTGCAGATTTAGCGTGGGTTCAAGACATCGATGATTGAGATGTCGAAAATATACGTTTTTGCTCATGTTTTTTTGCCACAAGTACGACTCCTAAAACCTATCAGCAAGTTGCTGTCTCATCCCTACCAATATTGCACACAACACTGGAAAGGTGCAAGAGAATCAGAGATTTGTAACCTGCAGTCTCTCCAGGAAAGCACAAGTTATCAACTGTGCAGTCATTTGTGTTGATTTTTTAGCTCCATTTTTTGGCAGATATAGTTTTTGTAAATTACCAACAAAAAGACAACACTGGGTAGAGTCAGTGCTGTTATTGTTTTTGAACTAACTTGTATCTATAACAGTACAGTTTCATTCTTATAATAGCGCAAAATAGAAATTTCCATCATTATAAAATCCCAAAATTCACAATCCTTGAAATTTTGAAAAAAAAAAAAAAAAAAAAGCTTTCAAAAATGACAAAAATAGCCCCACAAACCAAACTTAACCAATCAGCAAATCATAAAGTCTTGAAATATTTATTCAAATACTTTCCATGAAAACTCTCAGCACACAAAAGCCGCATCCACATGATGGTCGCCGCAATAGAGACCGGGACGCTGCGTGAAGCCCTGTTTCTTGAGCATCTTTCTTGCTTTCACAACAAGCTCTTGGTTGGTAACTGAACCATCTGATTCAGCTATAATGGCTTGAATTGCATTGCTAAGAGCTCCATAAGCTTCTGCAGCGTTCCCTTTAGGGCTTGCGTCAGCAGAAGTCTGGTCGGTCTGGCAGCCGCTGATCAGAATGCCGCCATCGGGAAGAGATTTGTTAGCTGATGATCCAGCATACACATCTTGAGTGCTGTTCACTTGCGCCTCCATGGCGGGCTTTGCGTATCCGTCATCGTCTTCGAGCTTGTGTTTCAGAAACTCTTGAGCTAAGCTTCCAACCATACCCATGAATCCTCCGCCGCCGCCTCCTTCGCCATGTTGCTGCAGTTTGTTGAGTATCACCTTCATGAACTTCTTGACCTTCGGACTCGCATCGTCTCCGAAAACATCGAATAGCGTTGGCCTCAGCTTCCCGACATCAATGTCCTCTTTACCAGTCTTCTGCTGCAGTATCTCTATGAGAGTTGAGAGAGGGAGAGATCGGCTCTTGGTGTAGCCTCGCTCTCCAAACGGGTTCTCGGCCTCCCTGTCATCAGCATTTTCGTCTTCATGTTGTCGAGTGTGGTGGTGCCGCAACCCAGAAGGAACGTGAATTCCACGGGACTCTGCTGCATCTTGGACTTTGGAATGCAGGAAGCCTCTGAATCCTCCACGAGAACCAGAATCCTCCTCCTCCTCCACACTCCGTGAACGCTGCTTTGTGCTCTCTCCTATCTGCTCCTTAGCCTCGTCAATGAGGCCACCACTGTGGCAGGAATCAGAAACAATGGTGATTCTGCAACCTCGTGGAACACTGTCCACAAACTCTCTGAAATCATCATCTGCACCAACCAAATTTACAGTGTTTCGAAAAACAATGCACATTCCCATTAATATCCATTATAGTTTAAATCTGTTTTCAAGCAATATAAGAACAGAATTCTTATGAAAAATGTTAAAGAGTCAACTCATAGAACTCTACAATTATACCATAAAACCAATACTGTACAGGCTCAAATACTACATTATACCACAGAACCGTATCAGCTGTGTGGATCATCATCTGGAATCCAATTTCCAGAGTTGCAAAACACAATGCACACTCACAATAAAATCCTATAACTAGGATAGATCAGATCTGTTTTCAAGCAACATATCAACAAAACTCTGATGAAAACTGTTCACAGTCGGCTCAACAGAGCTCACGGTCGGAACAAGCTCAAGAACTATAGAGCTTCAAATACTACATTATATCACAAAACCAATTTAGTTGTATGGAGCGTGATAAAATTCAAGATCTAATTAATTTATCTACTAAAAACTACAAGAAATTTAAGGAAGATCAGATCTGTCTATAAGAAGAAAAGTCCAACAATAATGGTTAAGTCAGTTCTCAGTACAATAAACTACCTTTACATTATATTACTGACCAATTCAGCTCATGATCCAGGACTGAACGGAACCAATTCAAAGCTGTACGGCCTTAAATACACAAAAAATTATCATGATCTAGTACTGAACTGAACCAATTCTCATGATCAGCCTCAAATGCACCAAAATTCTCATGATCTGAGACTGAACTGAAACAACTCAAGGTCGATCAGACTCAAACACACCAAAAATCTCATGATCTAGGACTAAACTGAACCAACTCAAACCTGTACAGCCTCAAATATGCCAAAATTCTCATGATAAAGGACTAAACCAAACCAACTCAAAAATGTACAGCCTCAAATATATCAAAATTCTCATGATCTATAACTGAACTGAACCAGCTCTAAGCAGTACAGCCTCAAATACACCAAAATTATAATGATCTAGAACTGAACTGAACCAACTCATAGCTCTACAGCCTCAAATGCACCACAATTTGCATATCTAATTTATCTAATAGGCGCTACTAAACTATTCCTCTCTAGGCTCAGTTTCTCAGATCAAATTGCAACTAATAAATTCAATTAACAATAAGTTCAACCAGGAAAATTGACTTAGTGTCGCAGAACCAGAGAAACAATTAGAAGCCAGAATCAATCAATCAATTACGGAGAAGAGTATATATTCAATACCGGTAATGAGATTCATGTCGCACGGAACAATACACTCATCGTAGCCAGTATCATCATCCTCGCCGGTCTCGGCAGGGAGGCGAGTGCCGTGGCCGCTGTAGTGAACAAAGAGATAGTCCCCAGGCTCGGCAGATCGGACGAGATTGGTGATTGCTCGCCGGATGTTCTTTCCGGTAGGCTGCATAGAGTCAGAATCGGTATCGATCAGCACAGTGATGTCCTCCTCGGAGAATCCGTACCGATCGAGGAGACAGCGTTGCATTCTCTTGACGTCGTTGACGCATCCTTTGAGTTCAGCCTTCGTTCCTGGATAGTTGATTCCGATCAACACAGCTTTCTTCGCCATAACAATCGATGGATCGACCACAGAAACACAAAATCAACAAACAGAATTGATCGACAGAGACGAGTCGCTCTCAATCGCACAGAAAATGGATTTGGATTTTAGATTCTGATCCTGCTCAGGCTCTGTTACTGTAGCGCTGTTTGTGGCTTTAGCTTTATATAGTGAAAATATAAAAGGGTGTGCAATTGAAATTGCACAATTATCCTCATATGGTAAGTAACTGCCAAGTCTTCAATTATTGATGAAAAAATGCAGAATAATACATAAGAGGTAGTGCATGTATTTTTTCCTATGCAAGCTAACTAATTTGATCTTATTGTAGTACTCAAAAATCGACTCAAAATTTATGATACGGTTCACAAAAGATGGATATGACTAATCGTTATGGCGTATTTGACATGTATGTTACTTAAGAGATTGATACTTGGGTCAAACAAGCCTACACGAACACTAATTGGGGGCTTAACCCAGCAATTTATATGAATATGCACTTATTTCAAGTCGAAGTCATGATATATATTTTGATCCCGTAATTTAAAGCGTCATTTCAAAACAATACATTTAATTTTGAGAAGAGGTCTCAGGATCGATCCCCACTCAACTCATTCTTGGTGGTGATGGTGTAAGAGACCACTTTTGGTGCGGTATGGTGCCAAAAGCCCTAGGCTAGGGTTAAGAGGCACAGTCTCTTTCCTGAACACTATTTCCTTGTTCAAGCGTGTATATATATGTCTTGAAAAGGTTCCTTAGGCCGTTGCAAGATAGGATTTCGGCACCTATCTGTATCAAAAAAAAAAAAATTGTTGTTTTGGGATCTAGTAACTGGTCTTTGAGGTGCAGGAATACGAGTAATTGTTTCTTGTGTGGTGAATATATTTGGTGACTGCTCCTCATATGTTGTGGAAGATGCTGGCACACGGGGCGAATTCGAGAGAGATGATGTCTGCTGCATATGTGAGTTAGAAATTGAAAATGGCACCTGAGAAACAGGAGATAAGTGAGTACCAGGAGAATAAGAAACCCAAGTGTGTATAACTTGTGATGAAACATATCATTAGTTGCAGACTTCGCAAAAGGAAAACAATTTCAACGAAGATAACATGACGAGAGTAATTGACTCTGCAAGTCGCATATGGACGCAACCATGGATAACATAAACAACCAATTACCTTCAATTTGGAATAATTAGGTTGTGTATGAATAAGTTTTATAAATGGAGTGCTGTAATTGAGAATAGGAGTTGGTAACCTGTTAATTAAATAAACAGCAATAACAAATGCATAAGACCAATAAGAAAGTGGTATATGAGCATGATGCATAAGTGTCAAACCAGTTTTGAAAAGATGTCGATGTTTACGTTCAGAAGTGCCATTGAGTTCTGGTGTATGAGGAGGGGTAGTAAGATGGGATATACCATGTTGAGATAAGAAAGAATAAAGTTTAAGATACTCACCCCCATTGTCAGTGTAAATGGAAACAATTGATGTTTGGAAGAGCTTCACAACCAATGCTTTGAATTGAGGAAATAGAATAGAGACATCAGATTTTCGCTTCATAGGATATAACCAAATGTATTTTGTTAGATGATCAACAAATATCATATAATAACGAAAACCATCAATTGATATTAAAGGTGCAGGTCCCCAAACATCATAATATAAAAGTTCTAATGGTTTTGAACTTTTGAGAGTATTTTCAGCAAATGGAAGTTTGGCACTTTTATTACAAGAACATGACTCACAATGAAATGAGATTGAATCTTTAACAAGAGACATTAAATTATTAGAACGCAATAGACAACGAAGAATTCTAATATTAGGATGACCAACTCGTTTGTGCCAAATATCTAATTGTTGTTTCATGGTTAAGAAGGCACGAGGAGATGAACTCATATTCTGTGCAGCATTTGGTAGCTTGTAGACATCATTTTGATTCTCCCCTCGAAGTAGAACCGCCCTCGTGCTTGCATCCTTCACAAGAAAACATTGAGCAAAAAATTCAACAGAAACATTATTCGACTTGCAAAATTTCGAAACTGATAATAAATTTTGTGTAATGGAAGGTACACATAAAACATTATCAAGCTTGAAAGGACGAGTGGAAGAACAAAGAGTAAGAGAACCAATTTTAGAAATTGTCAAACCTGCACCATCACCAACTTGCAATTCATCTGGCCCTCCATAATCAGAATAAAGAGATAAATTGTTAAAATCAGAAGTGACATGATGAGTTGCTCCAGAGTCAACAACCCAATCTGGTGTTGTTTGTTTGGTAGTAGAGACAATATTAGCTTGAGCTTGTTGATTGTTAGCAAATTTCTTGATAAACCAACATTTTTTAGCAGAGTGTCCTACTCGATTACATAGTTGGCATCGAATATGAGTCTTTTCACTGCTAAGTGGTTGCTTTGAAGAGCTTGTATTATCACCATTGTTGTGAAACTGGTACTTGGATTGTTGCTGATATGGAAAGGTTCTTCCATATTTGTTGGTTCTCTTTGCAAGATGAGCAGTTGAAATATTAAGACTCTCATCTTTTGAATTGTGATCATCATGTTCAATTAGTAGATCATACAACTCCTCGTAGGAAATGGGAGTTGGACGAGTTCTCAAAGCAAGTGTTAGGTGCTTGTATTCTGAATTAATACCATTTATGATATGCAACACTAAATCATCTTCATCAAGTGGGCAGTCAGCAAGAGATAAATTAATCATCAGCTATTGATTTCATGAGTTGAAGATACTCACGCATGGAACGATTACCTTGAGAAGTGAGAGTTAGTTTGTGCTTTAGAGACATGATTCTTGGTCTTGTCTTTCCTGCATAGAGATGCTCAAGTCACTGCCATGCTTCTGCAACAGTATTTGCTGAACTAACTTGTGTCATAGCTTCTGGAGAATTGGATGCAATTATTGCATTTTGCAAGAGTTGATCTTGTCGTTCCCACAACACATAATCTGGAATGATAGAAGTTTCATCTTGAAGAGTTTGAGGAGGACATGGGCTGGTTCCATCAAGAAAACCATAGAGTCCATAACCTTTGACAACAGTCATGAATTGTTTTCTCCATACAGGATAATTTGTTGCTGTCAGTCGCAATGGCAATTGGGCTGCAGCATTGATGGAGATAATACTTTGGGTATTTGTATTGATAATGGCAGAAGTAGAATTTTCTGAAGTCATGAGGGAATCAATGCTTTAAAGCCTTTGAAGGCTATGATACCATATAGAAGTTCAGATATGGCAATTGATAATTTCTCTTCATTATACTCAACTATTTAAAGAGTACAATGGATAAGATTACATAATACAATAACTACTAGAAACTAATCAAAATACAAATACATATAACTATATATAACTGATATGGAAAAACAGATACTGCATAAAAACTAATCTGCAGAAACTATTTTGGATAAGTCCTTTACAATAAATTCAACCCAACTAGCGGTGTAGCCGGATTCTCATCGAGGAAGAGCTCGGTGCGGAGTCGTGTGGTGGCCAGGAAATTTAACGACATCAATTGGTTGCATATCTAAGATGGGTTGATTCACCGTCTGCTTATGAGCCTAATGGTTCTGGATTTGATGGTCCAATCTCATTGGGGATGGAGAATTGACGACGAAAGTTTCGTGTTTACTTTCAGTGGCTGCTGGAAGCGATTTCGGCGTTGAATGTTGCCAAAATTTATGGTAAAACATTCTTGGAGTGTCATAAATTCAACCCACCTGATGGTGTGGTCAGATTCTCGTCGAGGAAAGAGATGGGTGCGGAGCCATGTGGTGGCCGGAGAATTTTTGGTGTTTTCCAGCTAAAAGATAAAGGTATTTATGCCATTTTGAAAAGAATTAACATGTGCAGTGCACATGACACGATTAGTGACATTTTTCGTCAGTTTGGATTGACGAAAAGAGCTTTAGATAGGTTAGGGTACTCAAAAGTTAAAAAAATATATATATTAAGAGTAATCTATTGCAAAAGGTGCCAACTACGTAGTAGTAAACAATAATCAACCTTTTTTTTTATTTTAATGCTTTTACTATTATTTCAAGTTGATAAAATTTGAGAATCAATTAATTATAATTAACCAAGGCATGATGGGCCAAGCGGTTGATACGCTTTGGATTTCCTTTGAGGTCTCAG
>JAYMTH010000079.1:0-35375 GCA_036897465.1 Pelargonium australe
GTTACAACTTAAAGTTCAGGGTAGTAATTTGCAAAAGGTGTTTAGTTCAGGGTAGCTACCTGCAATTTCCCCTTTATTATATATGTTCATTGTTTTATCTCATTTTTAATGTTTTGTTTGCAGTACGTGAACTTGATGTTCCAGGAGAACTGTATGAAAGAAAGACATATCCCTTTGAATTTTCTACAGTTGAAATGCCATATGAGTCATACAACGGGGTCAATGTGAGGCTTAGGTAAGATGTTTATCTAAACTGTAAAGCAGAAATGTGAAAATGTCTATGTATTAGTTTTGTTATTGTTAGTATACTATTTCGCTAAAGACTTTTTATTGTTCATTTATTTATTCATCCATCTCCTAATTGTTTCTCATCCAATGGTGATGCTGTGATTATATATGGGTGAGATGCTTTGCTTTTAGTGATACTTAAGAACATATGTGATGAGGTTCTTAACTAGTTTCAGATTATGAAAGATTTTAAAACCTGTCATTTTTCACAATGGCGTATAATATGAGGCCAAAATATTTAGGACACCTTTATGATGTAGCATGTACATTGACATCAGTTCCTTATGGAGTAGTTGTTCTCAGCTGTCTTTACGTTTGTTAGTTGATGCATGCTATGTGTTCCCTGAAGGTTAAACTTTAGTGATTGACTACCTCTTTGACACCGGTCATCATCAATTAGTCCATTACTGCTGAATATTACTGTCATAATGCTGTGAAATTTTTCCTTTTCCAGGTATGTTCTCAAAGTGACAGTCAGTCGTGGTTATGCTGGTAGCATAATTGAATACCAGGACTTTGTGGTAATCTCTTAGCTTCTCTCTTGTGGAGCTTTTAGTTTTCTATTAGCACTAATTGCAAATTGACCTTGCTGTTCTATCATTAGCTTTTTAGTCCTGGTATAAACTATGAAATGCAATCAAGGAGCCCTTGTTTAGGAAGATTAAAGTCTCTTAAATTTTCCCTAGAGCTCCACTTTCAAATAATTTACTAATTATTTTCAACCTCGTTGAATTTGCTAGTCCTCTGTTAACTATTTTTAATTCCAATTTTTATTGGAGCAGTGGTTTTGGAAGATTCAACCCTTAAGAGTTTCTTAGAGCTCCGGTTTCAAATATTTTATATATTACTTCCAAGCTCATGTGAGTTTTTTGAACTTCTCGACTTTAATTTGGATTATTATCAATAATGACAGATACAAGTTATCTTATCACTTATCAGTTATCACTGTCTTTTTATCCTCCTGTCATACTCTCTGTTCACTTTCGTTGTACTTAGTATGATCCAAAATCACTCTTTTTGCACCTCAAAATCTTTGAGAACTAGCATAACAGCCCTGTCCATCTTTTGTAACTTACAGTGTCTTTGATTACTTATTTTTATTTTTGCGTTTTTTGGTAATTATGTAGTGCTCAACTTTATTATTATTATTATTATTTTTTTATTTTTACAATTTGTTTCTTTTGATACTTTTCTCACCTTTTTTTTCCTTTGATGTCATTGATTATGCATCAGGTTCGCAACTATAGTCCTCCTCCTCCAATCAACAACAGCATCAAGGTTAGTGAAGTCTCTATAGTTTTGTAAATAAACATGGTAGTAGTGCCTTTTGTGCCTTTTAGTCATATTCTCTACGAATTGAATTTCAGAGTTAAAACTCTTCTGGTTAGCCATTGTAATAAGTTCTGTTTAGCGGACTACATTGTTACAACGGCTAATCCTATTGGTAGTTGTTTTCCCGTTAATTCTTATTCTATTCTTAATGTCTCTGTAGATGGAGGTTGGAATTGAAGATTGTCTACACATTGAGTTCGAGTACAATAAGAGCAAGTAAGTCGGCTAATTTATTTGACAAGTGTTTCCAGACTCTAATTATAACTTGACTGGAACATATCAAAGCCGAAAATGCTATATTAAGTTAAATGTGGGTTGGGATGGTTTCTTGGGCCAACAACCAAGATCACTCCTGACGGTATGCTTTTGAATCTTTGCTTCTGCTTACCGTGGGCTTTAATATGTGCAGGTATCATCTGAAAGATGTTATTATTGGCAAGATATATTTTCTACTCGTGAGAATCAAGATTAAAAATATGGATCTTGAGATTAGGCGCCGAGAATCAACAGGGTCAGGGGCTAACACCCATGTTGAGACAGAGACACTCGCTAAGTTCGAGCTGATGGATGGCGCTCCAGTCAGGGGTATGCTCAAAGTTATTCTGGTTCTTTGTTCATTCTATTCAATAATGCACAACACATAATTTTAGACGTGAAGAGACACATTGATGCAAAATGATACCCCTATGTAGACCTGGCAATTAAGGTTTCAGGTAAGGTATTTTTGGGTTCGCGTCGAAAAGACCTAACCTCAAACCCGATCCACAAGAGTTGTGGGTTGCAGGTCTCACATAGAAAATGTGTTGGTTGAATGCGAGTCACCCGGCCAGACCCAAATTTGATCAGGTCCATTTTATGTGACCTCACTCCGCAAAAATGTGGGTCAAGTTTCAGATGCCTGCGGGTTTGTGTCCAAAGCACAATTTTCCTCCACAGTCGTTGAGAAACCGTTTGTTCATGTCGTGTAGTGGTAATTGAAGATCAAACACCTTGATACTTAACACTACGTTCCATGAACCTCCCATTTACAAAATCACACACGTGTTACGAAGTCCCATGTTATTAGTAAATTTCCAAATAAGTTGCACCTAGACATGTGCCTGGACTGCAGGTCGGTCCGAAGATTTACGGACTGAATTGGGTCAAAACTAATTGAAATGTCTGTTTGGGCCATGGCCGTGGAGGTGTTGTTGGCCAGCCCACGTCCGTGCGCCACCTTGTGGCTCAGTCCATTGTTGATTTGTCCGTTCTCTTGCTCGGATTTGATAGGGGTGCTGACGTTTCCGGGCGTCTGAAAATTGTGTATCATCAGCCTTATTTCCTGTCATCGTGTTTGTTCGTGTGAATGACATTTCTTACAAACACAAATGCTTTGCTTTTACAGGTGAATCAATACCGATCAGACTGTTTCTTAGCCCATACGAACTGACACCAACACACCGCAACATCAACAACAAATTCAGTGTGAAATACTATTTGAATCTTGTATTAGTCGATGAAGAGGATCGCCGGTATTTCAAGCAGCAGGAAATCACAATATACAGGCTTCAAGTGGAAAATTCATGAAACTACTCGTCCATTGTTGCGATATTAGTTGTGTGATCATACGTTGTAAAGCTTTGAAGTTTCCGGAACCCGTTTTGATGTAGCAAAAATGTTTGTTACCTAGGAAGGACTATAGGTGTTTAAATTTTTATACTGTGAATTCAATGAATTGTCTAATTAATAAACAGTGTAATGAGAATGAGTGTTTGACACAAGAAACTCCCCAGAATTTCATATTGTTCTTCCAATGTATTATCAGAATCTAACTATTTGGTGAAGTTTTTTGGTTTTCTGGTTCAAGTAATCTATTTGTTTGGATTGTAATTTTAGTTCAGAACTGAGAATGGAGAATCGGAATGAGAACGAGTTTTTGTTTAGATTAAGATATTTTCGTGGACCTGCCAATGTTTCACTGTCTTCCGTATAATCACCGAGTAACACAAGGCCAGTGACATGAAGATGGAGTTGCTTCCCGACAAGTTTATGGCGGTTGGGAAGCCGAATCCTATTTCTGAGGTCATAGATAACAAGCTTTATGTTCTTCCGACTGGCCGATCCCTATTTTCCCGCCACCCCGAAGAGGTGGTCAAGGATACGGTTTTGGAGGAGGCATATGAGGTTTACCATCTCGAATCCGAGAGGTGGAGTACATTTCCTCATCTTCCCGAGTACTCGGTACCAATCTATCACTTTCTTCTCGGTAAGAAGCTTTACATACACATTGGACGCCGAATTCTATCTATTTACGACACGAGATATGGGAAGTGGTCCACCGACAAAAGAAAATTCCTAGAGTCTTTCTTTTACGAGATTGAGCATCCATTTCCAAATAGGGGGGCCTACCTTAAGGTCGGAAACAATATGCATGTCTTGTTTTGTTTTAGTAAAGATATACCGTATGCTTATCTCGTTTCCGTTGCGGATGATGTGGATTCTGATGAAGAAGTTTATGTGAGGTGTTACCAGTGTCTACCAGGTATTATCCCCTTTGTGCAAAATGTCATACATATTGCAGGTGTATTTGTTCCTCTTGGAGACGGTAAAATGTGTTGTGTTTGTAGCTGTGTCAGTGAAAGAAGATTCGTTACGTGCATCAGTATTTTCTCTATTACTGCGGCAAAAATTCACTTTAAGAAAAGAAGTAGTATTTTTCAATCGAAGTACATTGAACCATGCCACTATAACTTTCTGGATGTTGTTAAAATCTCTTGTGAGTCATACATTGTCCCCGAAGAAGGTGTGGATACGTTCATTCGCCGAACATCATTCTTTTAGAAATAGTCTTCCTATATGAAAGAAATTGCTGCTATTATTTGTTTAATGCCAATTCATGAAGTTTTGGTTCCACGACAAAGAAACCAATAGAAATCTTTTTCTCATTTGCATACTTGTCCCATTCTCATACCGTTTTTATTTCCCAAACGATGTCTTGTCGTTTTGAAATGAGTATGATGGGGTATCTTGACCTAGTCGGGGGTAAAAAAACGTGATGTCGCTGTCTACCGTATTTCACGAGTTTAAGAACACGAATCACTTGAAGAAACATTACGTGAAGACCACTACGAAGCACTAAATTTCACTTTCCGTGTTTGAATAAATGAATCCATCTAATTCACAAGTATAAACATGTGAATATGTGTGTGAGTATCTTGTTTGAGTACAAATGAGGTTTTTATACAAGTAGCGCTCTTATTCTGATTGACATAGTCAAAATTGAACACGTACTAAATGTTGAAGTTGTACACGAGTGATATATATATCTTTTGTTTCGAATAAAACACAAGTGATTTTTAGATGTACGATGACATATTGAGTCTGGATTTTCTATGAGGTCTCAAGTTTGAGTCTCTTTTGACGATATGAGGTGTGATTTGTGGGATGAGATTTAACGTAACTCTCCCTCTGAGCTCTGATAGTGAGAAATATTATTATTTCGAATGTGATAAAGAAAATTATGTTTAGATATCAATTCGGACCAAACCGAGTGAGTTAATTTTAAGTTGAATTGGATCTCTATCAATAGGCCCAATTATTTATATATCATCGGAGTGAATTGGGCGAGAAATGTATTTTGGCGCCTGAAAACAAAGCTACTAAACCTCCCACAAACCCCAGAGAAGCAGAGAGCAGCGAAACCGATTTCCCAGAAACTTCCATTTCGATTCGTTTCCGATTCTTCACAGTTCCAATCGAATCAAGCATTGAGATTGAGAGAGATGTTGTTGCTCCAAAAGCTCAGCTACAGGCTCCATACTTATCACAAACACCTTGTGCGCATTCCATTTCCACCGCCAAAATCTCGGCAAAACCTTGCGTTTCGCGCTTTTTCAACGGCCGAGAAGCGTGTCGGCACTCACAACGGAAGCTTCCACTGCGACGAGGCTCTGGCCTGCTCCATTCTCCGACTCACCGACAAGTTCGCCGACGCTCAAATCGTCCGCACCAGAGACCTCCAGGTAATTTGAGAATCGGAGTGGTTGTTTTGTAAATTTTGTTGTGTTCGGTTGATTGTGAGATTGCAATGTGTGTGTTTGTGAGGATGGTGAAGGTGTTGGAGGAGCTTGATGCGGTGGTTGATGTTGGTGGCGTGTATGATACGAGCCGAGACCGGTACGATCATCACCAGAAAGGCTTTGAGGAAGTGTTAGGTCATGGCTTCACCACCAAACTCAGCAGTTCTGGTCTTGTTTATAAGGTAACACTGACTGAAACATACCATTTTGGCATTTTTTTTGCTATTAATTTGTTATACTATTCTGTACTCAATTTTAGAGCTGATAACTTGGGACACAAACACTATCTATAAGAGTGTTTGTGTATATTAAGTATAAGTTATAGCTAGAAATAGAATTAGACACTCTCTCTTGTATCCCTACGTGGTTCTAACAAACTGAAATTAGTTTTATGTAACTTATCTTTTTGGTAATTCATGCATAACTAACTAATTAAAATAGAATAGAATGAAGGGAGTACTATTAAATCATAGCCTAGTTAATCAGTCAATCTCTTTCATCTGTCTCTCCTCTTTAATTTTCTTTCATCTCATCTTTCTTATTAATATGTCTACATATATTCTCCAAATCTATTGCATATAACTATCTAAGGTAAGAGAGTGAAAGTAGAGAATACTAGCAACATCGACTACTCAACTCATCTCATCATTCGTTTGAGGCACAACCGACACGATTATTAAACGCACCGTGTTTATGTACAATATTTGAGCACGATTATTAAACGCATCATATTTGCGTTGGCTCATATAATACATATCTAACCTATAGCACTATATGTTAGCACAAATAGTCAACTTTGGATTTGGTTATCAGTACTGCTGGACTGAACTTCTTTTCTTGATGAATTTTTATTTCAGCATTATGGGGCAACAGTTATTGCAAAGGAGCTTGAGCTGGATGAGGGACACCCACATGTTTATAGGCTATTTTTGGCAGTTTATAAGAATTTTATGGAGGTATTTGTTTTGGCATTGCTACAATGATCTACTTTGCTCTTCTTATATCATATTATTATGAATATTGTTACTTGTTTGTGCTATTAGGCTAGTGGTACTAGGTATGTTAATATTGCGTACAATGTGCATTATGTCCATAAGGTTATGTAACAGACTCGAGCATTGTTTTGGTTGATTAAATTGTGAAACAGTCTCTCAAATTAGACAATGGCAAAGCTGGCGAAGTTCATATGCAGTTATGCACTGATTTCTGTTTTTAAAGAATACTGAATCTGTTCTTGATATTAACTTTTTTACTACCCTTGTTGCAGCTAGTTGTATTTGTTTTGTGGCTTTGCATTTGCTTTAAAATAATCATTCATATTTTCTTGTTACGACATTATTCTTGCTCATTCATAGAACTCGATATTAAATTTCTCACTGCAACAGGCAATTGATGCTATTGATAATGGAATTAGTCAGTACGATATTGATGCACCACCAAGATACGTCAACAATACAAGCTTATCATCAAGAGTGGCAAAATTAAATCTGGATTGGGTGGACTCTGATCAATCATCTGAAAGAGAAGATGAAGCATTTCAGCGTGCAATGACAATGGTGGGGAGTGAATTTTTGGAGGTGAGTTTTCCTTGCAAGGCTTATGTGCAACTGTCTATTATGCTCAAATTGCTAGAAAAATCATTTGCCAGTTGTCTTGCAGCTATATAATGAGAAACTTGCTCCCAATAATCATGTTGCAGAGTATTAGTTTTCATGCAAGATCTTGGTTACCAGCTCGATCAATTGTCATGGAGTGTCTAGCCGCAAGAAAAGATATTGATCCAAGTGGAGAGATCATGGTGCTGACTGGACCTTGCCCTGTAAGTAGTCTGTTTTCCTCTTGGTTGATGGCTTAATAAAGTCAGTAGCACAATATTTTTATATGATCTGGCCAATTGGTTCTTGGTGCTGCACCTTCGAATAGTTTTTCCATGAGATTAATTCACTGATTGGAAGTTCACAAAATTGCTTTTAGCTCAAATAAGTTGCTTTTGTGCCTCTTACAGAATAGGTGGTTGACAATACTGTGTACTGAGTTCTATATGCAGCCTATGTCTATCTGGATTATTTACATTACATTTCTTTTTCCTTCTTGATACAAGAAAACTTATACTTTTGTTATAAGGAAGTAAGTAATATGGATTCTTGGTAATGGAAAAAAAAGGTGTCATTAATTTTTAATGATCTAACAAGTAGGTTATATGAAAATTTGACATGACATAATATGGATGTATAGCCTTTAACTATTGCCAAACAATCACTTAAATATTTAATTGGATTTTATCTTTTTAACAGTGGAAGCTTCACATATTTGAGCTCGAGGAGGAAATGAAGATTGATCCTTTCATCAAATATGTTATCTACCAGGTATATATTGTCCCTACCAAATTAGCACCTACATTTCCGATGAGGGTATACTTCATATTTTGCTTGCTATTCGCAGGATGACAGGAGTGAAAATTGGCGGCTCCAGGCAGTAGCAGTGTCACCTGATAAATTTCAGAGTCGGAAACCTCTACCCCTTCATTGGAGTGGCTTGGAGGGTGATGAGCTTTCTGAGGTGGCAGGAATCCCTGGTTGTGTTTTCGTCCACATGAGCGGATTTATTGGTGCAAACCATAGTTATGAGGGTGCTCTGGCAATGGCAAGAGCTTCCTTGAGGGCTTAACCAAAACTATTCATTATTAGGTTCTGCATATTGGCCGGAATTTGGAAAGGTTATATGCTCTAGTCACATTTGGTCCAAGACTTCTCTATCATTTTGCCTGAACTGATGGTTTTGGGTTATATTCTCAGATTCAGGTTTGACTTTCATGATTTTTGTATCATTTGGTAGAGTTGTGAACGCCAATATTATATTATCTATATCATTCTTACATCTTCTAGGAACTTAAAATCTATAGCCTTTTCCACCACAGCAGAACAGGAATATATATTAAGATAGCGTTTGGATTAAAATTCATGTTCAGGAATGGGAGTCAAGAATCGGAATGAGAATAAGATTCTCAATGTTCATGTTTGGAATATAATTTTTAGGTCATGAGAATCAAACACAAATCACATATGAATTTGTTGTGATACTTCAACAGGCTTGTTTCCAGAATACTTGAGTGCAAAATTTGATTCTCTACCTAGGAGATGTTACCCTAACTCTATATTTTGCTTCTTTACTCACATTTGATTTGTAGTGTACAACACTGTGGAGATGTCTCACTAATACTTATGGAGATAGACACTTTTATTAGGGCCGGCAATCCAGGATTGCTTTTGATTTTCTACTGTTGATAGAACTTCATTTCCAAGCTTTCCTAAAATGAATAGAACTTTGGTCTTCAATCTAAGAGAATCTTCATTCCATGGGCAAAGGTACAGTTAGTCAATGATACAAATAAATCAAAACTCGAGCTTCGTCAGAAGCTCTTCCTCTGGTACTTTACATTTTATTCTTCTGAAACTACTGGCAAATCCTCTTTGGACCATTTGTAGAGCCCTCCTTCTAAGTGAAAAACATGTGTATAACCATTGAGGACAAGCAAGTAGGCTGCTATCAGTGACCTGCATGAAATAGAATTAGCAATATTAGCGAGCAATAGATTAGATATCTTACATTGAACTTTAAAGTGGATCAACCAACTACACATACTTTAAATAAAAAAATCATTTTAGATATAAGCATTTTCGTCTTTTCAATAAAAGTTGACTGTTATTAACGGTGCAACTTATTGAAAGTTTAATGTAGTTGTGTGCTACATGTGTAAAGCTCAATGTAGTTTTGTGCAATTTACCCTCTTCTTTCATTATCATATCAAGAAAATTAAACTCTGACTTTGATTTGCATGGACTTATTATGAAGTCTGAACCATACCGTGAATTCACAAATTTGGTCATTTCAAAGACTATTAGTTTGTTATCTTCATTTGTCATGACTAATATATATCAATAGTTTCTCTATTACATGTATCATACTTGGTATATCTTGATTGTTTCATTTTCCCATTTTGTATTTGAGATATTGTATGCCGTACTTATAAAATCTAGTATAATGCACATAAAGTAGTGGGGTGCAAGGTCTTATTATAGTAGGCATCGGAACAAAAATAGTAAATCAGAATGGAAGGTTGCATGACCTTGATTGTTGACCTTCGGTGAGATTTTGTGTCGGTTTCATTGTTCCCCCAGCTGCGCAAGCCACAATTATCTTTGCTTCTTTGTCTAATTGTGATTCAACACCTGATTGTGTACACCAGAACAATTCCAGAGAACGTTAAAATTTATGATATGTTTAGAAACAGGGGGCAGAATGATGGCATAGCTAGATTAACTTGTCATACTTTTCATGAATTCGGGATTCTCTTCTGTGCCTGCAAATATTCCAAAAAATGCGAACGCAGCACGCCTAGCAATGTCCCATGCAGTCCACTCCTTTATAAGCCTATAAATTTGCACATTGATGGCACCTGGTGGATGAGCCTGCACGCAGTCAAGGTTAGATTAATTCTTATAACATTACATTCCTTGTCAAACTTCAATATCTGTGACTGTCAGCAGAAGCAGCAACATATGTTCTTAAGAGTTTGTGAATTATGATTGCGAAGATATTGATAGGATTGTATGAAGTTCAAAATCTGAAATCGAAACATGTTGTGAATCATTTTCAATAGCAAGTCATCATATCTTGATTACGTTCTCCGTTTATAGGTTTGATCTATAAGAGTTTTATCTATAGCTCAGCAGGCTGACCTCTTTGAATTCTGCTTCAGGCCGAACATCAAGAATCACAAAGTTGTTCTCTTTCTGAAGGCGCAGAGCTTCCTTCACTTCCACGCTCCGTACCTGAGAAAAGGTAAATATTTCTGGAATATAAATCTGATTGCTTTACAGTATTAGCATCATCATACTCCTTAAAATTCTAGTTTAGCTTGATCCCCATCTTATTAAACTAGGGCTGATACATAGTATCTGTGCACCCGTATATTAATGAACCAAAAATATAGTAACATATTTTAATAATCAGAGTGGCGGACTCGAACTTGTGCCCTTCTAGGTCAATTAGGGTCTGAAGTCTGATTCCAGATAGAGAATCAATTTAACCACTCCCTCCTCCGTACCAAAATGAGCGTCTCAGTTTCCTTTTTTGAGAAAAATTAAGAAACTCAAAGGATACTAACTTATTATATGGATATTATTAGTAATTCATGCATAGCCAACTTCGTAGATAGGAAAGAGGACACTCATTTTGGGACAAAAAAGCAAGACAAACACGACACTCATTTTGGGACGGAGAGAGTAAAACTGTAAAAGTTAAAAGCCAATAGTCAAAAATCCAATATTAACTCATGATTGCATATATGCCGGTGCTTTTTAGTGATAGATCATTCTATTTGCTTCTTTTGATTGAACGTATTCACTGCTAGTGCTTATTTAGAACAACCCATAAAGAGAAATGTGTACCTTTTTCTGTAATAGAAGCTCCCTCTTAAGTTTCCATTCTGTTTCAGCTGATCCCTCCAAAAGAAGACAAGTTAGGGTCAAGCTAGTACTAAGAAAAAGAAACTAAAAAAAAAAAAAAAAAATTAAAAGTTGCAACATCTCAATAAACAAGCCTAAGCTATAGTACCTGGTGTTTTTGCAGTTTTTGTAGCTGCACGTATGATCCTGAGCCTCCCAGCAAAAGCAGCCTGTGAAGGTAATTTTCCTCCTGAAGTTCTTATTGATCTGAGTGTTGTTGTTGGGTGGTAGGAACAGTTTTGGGCAGTTTTGGAAGTGAAAAATAGTTGGGAAGATTGGAAATTTGGGTGTAAAGAAGAAGAAGAGTGTGGTGTGACTGAAGTTAGAGCAGTCATGGTGCTTCCAGAGCTTCAGTTATGGAGGTTTCTGGTTTTGTGGTTTGGATAGTGTGTGTTGACTGTGTTTTTTGCTGCTGATGATACTACAGGTTGTGGAGATTTTTTTGTTGATTGTGCTTAGTGTGGGCCAGAGGTTTCTGGATTTTTATCATCCCCAGAATCTAAGTTTGTGGTGGATGGTACAAAGGGTCTCTTCCTATTTGGATTGCTCTCAAGGTGCACTTAAAAACCTCATCTCTTTGTTAGTTTATTGCTGGCCCAACAGGTATGTCACTTGATCAAGTAGTTTATTTAATTGAATTGGTCCAACAAGTTTGCCCAATCCGATCCACAGCTTCACTCGACCCGAACCTATCCACATGAATAGGTTCGGATTGGGTTGTGGGCTTTATCCATTGAATGTGAGTCTGCCCGACCCGATCCACAAGTTTCTCATGTATGACCCAACTCCTATACTTATCGGGTTCACTTCGCGTGACCCAGCTTCGTAAAAGTGTGGGTCGGGTTTTTGGTCATTGGTGGTAGTTCAGATTTTGGACTAGGTTTGAGTTGAAAAGACTTGACCTGATTATGATTATGAAAGAAGTCGCATTCGTTAAAGCTGTGGGTCGGGTTTTACATGTAAGTTCTTAGACTCTGCAGGTTACGTGACCCGATTTACATTTTTTGTTTTAATGTTAGACGGAACAATGAAGTATGTTTTAATTTTGGTCGGAAAATAATAAGTTGACATTTTTAATGAATCAGTATGACCAATAACTTAGTAGCAAAAAAATAAATAAAAAAAAATGTTGCAATTTAAAGCCCATGTTGTGATGTAAAAATTTATTTATTCAATGTGATTTTTGTCAGAAGTATGGGCGTTGATATTGGATCTATCCAAAAATGAACTGATCTCATCTTAAAAAAGTTGAAAGTCAATCGGTCAAAGTTAAGTTTGATCCAACCAAAATTTCTTCTACTCCTGTTTGTCGTTACATCACTATTTACTGTGTTAGTCGACGAATGAGGTAGTGACATGTCAGCACAAACGACCCTTTTGCCAGCTCAGCAAAGGCACCAAGGATTAAAGAAGGGCTTCTTTAATACAACGTGAAAGATCCATGGGCTCTATAAATAATAAATAAACCAAATGGCTGTGGTGGGAAGATATTGGAGGCTACGATTATTTTGTAATGTTAGGTAGCAAAATTCATAGTCAACGGCAAATCATGCTTATGCTACCATTTTCTCAACATGACATGTGGAGTGTTTCGTAAGAGTAAATTTCTACTCGTAGCATATGACAATACCTTGAAAGATAAATTTTAGACCGGTGGATTTGAACACATTTGTGAAAATTTGTCACGTCAGCATCTATAATGAATTTGGACAAGAGAGAATCGACGATGCAAAAATAGTGACGGGGTGCAATACTGTGACTTGATGAATGACTGTCTTTACGACCGAAGTTTGATCTTGATAGATTTGTTTAGTCTTTATTCAACCTAATTTAGCCTGGCTCATTGTTCATGTGACTCGACAGATGGTCTAAGCGTCATGATTCATGGTCAACTCAAATTAACTCACGTTCAATTGACGTATTAGAGTCTTTTAATTACATTGACTTTTCTAAAAGCTTTCCACTGATCACATTATGTGCACTTTTGTAAATACCTCGATGGGATGATGCATCGCTTTCTTCATTCTTACGAATAACATTAGATATGTCTGATTCACTATCTCATTTTCATACCAAAAATGAATTTAAGTGTAGTAATGCCATGTTATTCACTACACTTGTTCTCTTTCGTAGGATGATAATTTGTATGAGAAGAACAATTCTCGATGCGAACCGATAAAAAGGTAGGATATGATTCCTTATACCATCGGATAACATGAACAATTTATTTCTTTTCAACAACTGCGTTGGAAAATAGGCATCCTTTTGTTATAGAGCTAGAATTTAGGTTTTGATAGTTTGGACTGAAAATATTTTGCCCATAATAGAAGTAGGTTCATGCAAGTTTGCCTAATTTGACCCTTAATTTCTCAATCCTCTATTAGATAAACAAAATATGAACCCAAAATGTCACTTTTGGGTATCAAAAAAACTTGTTTATAAACCTTTTGAAGATTAAGTCAAATACTATCGACGTGAAAACAACTAAATATCCACCAACCTCATCATTATCATTAGTACTCTAAACTCCAAATTATTTACAATTTTTAGCTCTAATATTCATCATGAGATCAAACGGTCCACAATCCCCAAAAAAAAAAACCCATCCATTTTCATCTGGGCCCACATCTCATATTACCAACCACCGACATTAAAAACGAAGACGATCCAAATCAAACATCCCAGAGCCCGCCACGTGTCAACAAAAATCAATACCGCGTTCCTCGGATCTGGCTGTGATCCTCTGCTCTCCGGCTCACCGTAACCGCCAGCACTATATCTTTTCTCGCTCTGCTACTGCTCTGAAGCAGAGAGTGTGTGTAGAGATCTGTTTCTCTCTAACAAATATCTGTTTCTCTCTCTAGAAACTGAACCGGAGCTTAGCGGAGCAACAATGGAGTTCTTCTACTACATGGTGTTTGGAGTCTTCGCTGCGGTGGTGGCAGCTCTTGAGCTCAGCAAGAACAACAAGGACCGAATCAACACCCCCTCTGCTTTCAACTCCTTCAAGAACAATTACCTTGTCGTTTACTCTCTCATGATGGGTACGGTAACGAAATTGATTGCATTAGCTCTGTATCTCTCTCAATTTCGTCTCAGATCTCGCTCGCTGCTTTGTTTGTTACGTGCTTGCTGTTTTGAATGTGCTCTGCTGAGTTTGGAGTTAGGAGACGAAACTGAGACCATTAGCTGCGTTTCTCTCTTAATTTCGCCTTAGATCTCGCTCGTTTCTCTGTTTTTTATACGCATTTTCCTGTTTTGAATTTGATGTGCTGAGTTGGGAGTTAGGATGCGAAACCGAGGATCATTAGCTCCTTATCTCTCTCAATTTTGCCGCAGATCTCGCTCGTTTTTTTGTTTGTTACGTATTTGCTGTTTTGAATGTGCTCGGCTGAGTTTGGAGCTCTCTCAATTTTGCATTAGATCTCGCTCGTTTCTTTGATTGTTACGTGTTCGCTGTTTTGAGTGTGCTTGGTTGAGTCTGGAGTTAGGATCTGATCTGATCTGATCGGATCATTTTTGGTCTGTTTTATGGTTTGAGATTGAATTGGAACTATGTATTTGATAGATCTGTGTTTTAATTGCTATTTATTGAGTGAATGTGGCAGAAGAGAGTAAAGAGACACTCAGAAATGTTGAGCTTGTAGGGAGCTGCGTAGGGATTTGGATTTGGATCTGCATTGCATTGTTTTGGTCAATGTAATTTTGTCTCATTTACATTTGGTGATCTGTTTGGCTTCCCGGAAAATGCGGAGAAAGAAAAGAAAAAAGAACCTAGAGACTGTTTAATTAATTATTCCTGACTGGACTATAGGTGAATCATGTCAAATTTGGAATTAAATTTCACATTTTATTTCTATGGTGTCAGTTTTGGCTGTGTTGAGTCACTGGTGTAGCTTCTAGTGCATATGATGACTATGTTTTATCTTGTGATTAATAATTAGAATCGGATCGGGTTAGTTTTATGGATCAGTTTTCTTCCTGGCTTGAGCAATTGTTTACCGTTACACAAGATCTGTTTACTTAAATGCTTTTCTCTAGTCTGTTACTTTTGTCTACTTTTGAACAATGGCGTCTTCAACTCCTTTTGATGATTCAACTCTATGCTGATTGATGTTATGGTCTGTTATTTGACTTAATACGGATTTATATTTAGAATTGGTTGAAGATTAGATCTAAAACTTGGAAATTTGCAACAATTTAGAATTGTATTTGGGTTATGCTTTATCACTTGCGAAGTCTTGCTTGGATCTAGTTGCCTATGATTATTGTTTTTTTGTTCTGGTGATTGTTGGAAACTGTTCAATTGTGCTTCGCAGTGAGGTCTAATCCTTTGTCTGGTTGATTGTTGTTTATGTGGAAATAGCTGGGGACTGGCTGCAAGGTCCATATGTCTACTTCCTTTACAGTCATTATGGCTATGGGAAAGGGGAGATAGGACAGCTCTTTATTGCTGGTTTCGGGTCCTCCATGTTGTTTGGGACTATTGTGGGGTCTCTAGCCGACAAACAGTGAGAATTTCATCTTATTCTTTTTATTTCTTTGTTTTTTTTTTTTTCCTATTTTGTTCCAAGATATTCTCCCAATTTTTTTTAGATAGGACATTTTTCTTAAGAAATGTAAATAATCCCTTTTTGCATTCAGGGGTCGAAAGAGGGCATGTGTGACTTACTGCATCACTTACATACTGAGCTGCATCACCAAGCATTCTCCTCAGTACAAAGTATTGATGCTGGGTCGGATTTTGGGAGGCATTGCCACCTCTCTCCTGTTTTCAGCATTTGAGTCATGGCTAGTGGCCGAACACAATAAGGTGAAGGATCACTTCTCTGCCCATAACGTTAAAATATTATTAGTCACTACTATCTATGAACTGTTTTCTAAGATATTGGTACATTAAATGTTTGTTTGGGGTGGGAGTAAGAATTCCGTTAACTTGAAAACTGCACAAGGCTTTCCAACTCTACAATACATGAATATTTGGGTGTATATGTAGATTTATGTGACTATCTGCTCCATTTGGTGAAAAATCATTGAGCTGATTCTTGCTGTTGGTTTTTGGAACTCGCCTGAATTGTCTTCGGCTGCTTAACCGTGATGAGAAAAAAAAAGTAAATGAAAAAGAGGTGTTTTAATGCTTACGAGTAACTAAATTTTTCCAGGGAATTTAGGGAAGTTCTTATTTTTGTTTCCTATATAGATACTACTTTCAGAACACAAACACCCACACATATGATATCTTTTATGTATGAGACATGATAAACTTTGTATCTATTATGCATTTATCAATTTGATACATTTAGATTCTGTCTCAATTAAGTGCCTTTTGTCTTCTCAAATGTGAAGAGGGGTTTTGAGCAACAATGGTTGTCAATAACATTCTCGAAGGCAGTGTTTCTTGGTAATGGTCTTGTGGCTATCCTGGCTGGGTTGTTCGGGAATCTACTTGTTGATTCCTTTTCCCTTGGGCCTGTGGCCCCCTTTGATGCTGCTTCATGCTTTCTCGCTATTGGCTTGGCCATTATTTTATCTTCATGGAGTGAGAACTATGGAGACGCAACAGAGAGTAAAGACTTGCTAACCCAATTCAGAGGTGCTGCTGTGGCCATCGCTTCTGGTATGTTCACTTTTCTTTTGACACTTAATAGTTCATTTCATTCTTCATATGATGACATTGCCTACAAAAGTTTAAAAGTATGCCTTATGAACACTGCAAAACCTGCAATATGACTTGTGCCATCGTTTAATGGTTTTACTAATTACTAAAGCAATCACCGACAGAAGAAATCTATTCTTTCCCATTATAATTTAATTTTGATCCTTGGTATGCTTTTGATGATCATATGGAAGTAACTGGTGTTTTTTTTATGAAGACATTATTTTCTTTCTTGGAAAATTATTTTTCCATGTATAAAAAGACATGTTTTCCCATGTAATGAATCATTATCATTGGATTGTAATTAATGACCGAAATGGTCCCCTTATGACAAGAGGATCAAGTGGTTCTTGGAAAAGGATTTTTTTTTTCCATGTGCTCTAATGAGATGTTTTTCTCATTTAATGAGTCATGGTCATTGAATTGTAATAAATGATCAAATTGGCCCCTGATCGAGTGCCACCTCAGCTACATGGGCAAAACTTTTTGTTAGAGAACATGTACCAATCAACTTCCTTTTATCTTTCCCGACTGTTCGTTATTGTTTTGCTTCACTTAAATATTATCGTTCTTGTGTTCTAGATGAGAAGATTGCTCTGCTGGGTGCAATTCAGTCTCTGTTCGAAGGTTCTATGTACACCTTTGTTTTCCTCTGGACTCCTGCTTTGAGTCCAAATGGCGAAGACATTCCACACGGTTTCATCTTTGCAACTTTTATGGTTTCTTCTATGATGGGAAGCTCTCTCGCATCCCGATTGATGGCCCGCGCCTCAAACAGAGTGGAAAGTTATATGCAGATTGTTTTTGCAGTCTCTGCCACCTCTCTCTTGCTCCCCATTGTTACCAGTGTATGTTAACAACACCAATTTACCTATTATTTTCTTCCCATTTTTCCCCAATTGTATATTAAAGTCTAATTTCTCCTGTATTGAACAGTTCTTCGTAACGCCCTCGAACGAGAAAGGTGGAAGCATCTCATTTTCCGGCTGTATCAGTCTTCTCGGCTTCTGTGTCTTTGAGGCTTGTGTCGGGATATTCTGGCCATCTATCATGAAGATGAGATCCCAGTACATTCCCGAGGAGGCCCGAAGTACCATCATGAACTTTTTCCGCATTCCTCTTAATATATTTGTGTGCGTGGTGCTGTACAATGTAAGTTTCATGCTTTTATATCATATATTGCTTTGATTCAATCACTCTTTATTAGCTGAAGTAAATTTGTTACTTACTAGTTGTTTTTGGTTTCTCTTTGAAGGTTGATGCATTCCCTATCACTATTATGCTCGGCATGTGCTCAATTTTCCTTTTCATCGCGTGTTTCTTGCAACGTCGTCTCATGCTGGTTGCTGACAGAACAAGTAAGTACCAATATTGAATATATTTTGTTGCTTTCTTGAGTTTTAGATACGAAAGTGCTTTCAAGTTTCAACTCTGTTTAATCAACAAAATGCTCAACACCGAAAATTCAAGTGGAACTGAACTGAGTGGTCAGTTTAATTATTTTATCACGGTTCGTCATGGTATGCTCATTTATTAAATCGAGTTTGGCTCGAGCTCGAATATGACAAGCTCAAACTGAATATTTAGCGAGCTGAGCTCTGGCTCGGCTTGTTTACACCCATAAACACAAATCTGTCCAACACCAGGTCACTCTTTGTTTTGATGGTGTCACTCGAGTCTGTTCGGGTTTCATATTTTTAAAAATGTGCGGGTTCAGATGACCGAGTCCGCAAGTTTCATATGATAAACTTGATCAGATCCGACACAAAAATTATACGATCGGATCAGGATTGGCTATCTAATGGTTCAGATATCAAGAATCCATAAAATTGTGATTTCTACTTGTAGTACTTACAATGGACACAATTTGTTTTGATGCAGAGACACAAGACTGGAAGGAAAAGGACACAGAAGTAGAGCCATTGAACATCTAAAAACTGATGTTCTTCGGCCACCCGCAAATTTGGGAGGCTAGCTAACGGCTGATCCAAATGCCAGATTCTCGTGGGTCAAGTTGTAGGTACGAGCAAATTTTATAGTGTAAGGTTTTACAAAAAAAAATGTTAAAGAAACACAGTTAGATCTGCCCAGAAAAAAGAAATATTAGGGATAGACTAAATGTGGGGTTGAATCTGAGTCCATTTTTAGTGGGTATTGAAGGAAACATTTTAGAGTCATCAAGTTTCAGTTATTGTAGGAATTATATGTCCACAACTATTGTAATTCCAGTGTCATTCTTTGTTTCTAATCTCTGCTGTTTGCATAAAGTGCTAATAGAGAGACAATTTAGTTAATATTGCACTATCAAATTTTTGTTATTGTTTAAGAAGTTGAGCTTGCGATTCGGGTTTTCATTGGGTTGAAAAGATTTAACTGACTCGATTTTCACTTTTCGCATTGCAAACCCGATCTGATCCACACATTTCTTAACCCAAATCCGACCTACGATAATCTATGTCATGTTCTATTTATTGGCGCATTATTTGAATAAAAAATTAGACATACCATTACCCTTTTTGTGCAATCCGATCTCACAAATTAAATTTCTTTTGGGGGGCAACTTCTACGAAACTAAATGATCACACGAGCTTTCGAAACTCAATCCAAATAATATGGACTCGACCAATTTTGGGTCGGACTCAGAGATGAATGTTTCTTGAAATAATGCAAGCACTTTACATTTTGCAAGTATACTCTACCCAACCCGCACATCTCCAGATCGGGTCTGGGTTAGACTTTTTCTACTTGAGCTCAACTCGAAACCTGATTTGCCACCATTTCACATCTTCGTGTCAGGTTCGGGCTGGGACTTCTCAACCTGAGCCCAACCTGAAACCCAAATTGCCATTCCTATAACAATCATCAAGATTTACATGAAACCATCAAAGCTTAATAATATTGACAAAGCAATGAAGCCTACATTTCCATTCTCCTATTATGGCCATGGGTGAATTATAATCCTCAGTGTGAAACAAAAACATGTATGACAGAAGAATCCACAAATGTCAAAACTTACCTATTCATTTTTTTTCTGAATATAAACGAAAGTAATAATCATCCAACCCGAAACGGGACAAAAATTGAAAAAAAAAAAAAACACGACTAGTTGTACATCTGATTCCTGACAAAATCGCGTACCTTCTACCGAGTCGCCTTATCTTACCAATGCCAGCGCGGATCGGATCAGATTCCCCAATTTGATTCTCAAGCCGGAAACAGTGTTCTTCAAAGCATCGCACGACCCTGTCTCTTTTGAAGCAAGCTCATCACCCTCTAGTGCCGAGAGCTGCTGTTTCAGGTACCTACTCACACTCGCGTCTGCAATGTTGATGAGTCTGAGAGAAGCATTAGTGTGCATAAATTTTGTTACCATGAATCCAGCAAGAACTTGTTGATCTGCCATCACCAGCTCGGATATGAAGCTCGGGAAGAGGGTTTCCCTGAAAAGGAGAAAGGATTCTTGTTCGCTTCTGTGTTCGTTGTTTCTGTTCTGTGTCGGGTTTGCCAGCTTTGATTCTAGACACTGGCGGGAGAGATTCCCGACCAGATAGCAGACATAAGAGAAAGTCATGCCATATGAGGGTTTGGTGATGATTGTGGACACGAGCCCGGAAGATAACATTAGGGTTAAGAACTCGAGGTCTCTGCTTATAGTGTCGGAGATGCCTCCTTGTTTCATCTTGTCCTCTACTGAATCCAGACACTGCATGCGTATAGCTTCGTAAGGGAGCAAGAGCGATATCTTTAAAGCAATGAAGCAGTCTATCCCGAGAATGTTCTGGTTCAAGCTCATGGCTTCGTTTTCATCTAGCAATGTCCCACTAGATTTTGATAGAGATAGGTCGATAAGTCTCAGTATGTCTCTGAATCGAGATAGTGTGATGAACTTTTCGAAGATCGCAAGCCAACAAGCGTGTAACGGGTGGATTGAAATCGAGCTTGAGCTCTCTTTTATTTTCTTCTCTTCGGCTTCCGTTTCCTGAGAGCTATCCCATCCCTCGTCCCAATCATCATTGCCCCAGTTGTTTCCCGAACTAGACGATGCTTTGGGAGAAGCTTCCTCGTCTCTCCTCCCAATAACAAAAAGTCCCTCCCATTCTCCCAAAATGGCGAGCAAAGCATCAAAGTGAGCGTCTGTACTTGCGGTTCCACAGAGCTTCAAGAAGCAAGAAACTGCAGTGTCCACGTTCACGAGATCATCGGTTGTGATTTCTATGCTAGGTGAAATGGCTGCTGCGAGCTGAGAAGATTTCAGGGCAACCAAAGTACTCGTAAACCTGCTAGAAGGATCTGCTTGATTCGATGAGCCCTCGTTTGGAGCAGGATCGCTCTCTTTATCTGTATAGTGCGACGACTCATCCCAACTTTCCCATGGCAAAACACGGGATTGAAACTCAGAGGAGAAGCCCTTGATACTTCTACCCGCAATATGCTGCATAATTTCCAGAACATAAACCCGAATATGATTTGGTAACTGCAAATTATCAGAGAACTTGGCCATTCTTCCCCAAACTGCACGTCTGACACTATTCAACAGCTCCAAATCATTTTCGAACTTACTCAATGATGATAACAGTTGAAACAAATTCTGGCGACTAGCAGTTTCGCTAACCAAATCTTGTAGAATCGGTTCCATTATATTCAAATAGAGACGAGGAAGGTCGGGGAACTCCGTGTCAGAAGATGGACACTGGGATAAAGCTTCAGAGAATACTTCTGCAACAGCACTAAATCCGCACCCAGAAAATATCATCTCTCTACAGAATATGAAAAATTCACGAGAAAAGTCACCAATCATACCATGATTTAAGTAACCGAGAATGGTGCCCCAGCCCTGACTTGGCGAGATACTATCCTCCACAACCAGCCTCATGAAAACCTTCAGAAAACACATTAAGCTCTCCGGATTGAATTTAACAGTTTCCTCCGAGTTATCATGGGAAGCAATATCCTGCATTTCATCAGCCAATTTAATCCAAAAATTTAGGAGGATAATCAGGCACTCCTGCCACGAAGAGTTATCGGGTAGACTCTCCCAAGAGCCATACAGCGGAACCACAATTGTGAAGTACTTCTTCATGATGTCGAAACTGTCCGAATATGCCAAGAGTCTGATATACATTCTGCAACGATTGTATGTATGCTCGAGTTGACTTATTAAGGCCTGAAGACCATCAGGGCTCTCAATTTTCAAATCCGTCTTAGCTTTACTTTCCAATGACTTCAACAAACTCAAAAGATAATGCTTGTAGACATCCTGCCACGAAATAAGACCATCGGGTACCGAATCAGTATAGATACTAGAAAAGACTCCAACCATTTTAGCTAAAGCCTCCAAACTTAATTCATCGATGTGTGTATAGACTTCATTGCTGAAGGACTCTAAGTTCAAACCGCCTAGCCCGGCAATATTTTTGAAGTTCATATTTTTAATAAAGGAAACTCTTGCACATTCTTGCCCAATGACCTGGTACAAACGAGGTAACTCCAGGTTAGATAAATGGGCGGGATCTGGGAGAATTGCTGATTGCGATTCTCGGGTTTCTTCTAACTGTAAGTAGCACTCCGAGAGCAGGCCAAATATGTAAGCAAGGCGCTGTTTGTTGCACCCATTGATTGCAGGGTATGCAACCAAAGAGAGAGCTTTGATGGTCTCTGAAGCGTAACCAAGTATTTCTCCTTTGACTTCTGAAATTTCAGCCGCAGTATCATCATTGGTCCAAACTTCAGAAATAAGGATAGCACATAGGTAGCGCAGTAATACCTGCTCCAAGAAACAAAGAAAACATGAGATTTAATGGATCAAATTGTTGATACCTTCAATTACACATGCATGTGAATCCATATACCTCAGCCCGATTCAGATTATAGGTTTGCACTAATCTCAGTACGTCCTTCAAAATATGCTTCTTCTCTAATTTTACTGAATACAGTAATTTTACGCCATAAACTAGGGAACGAACTCGACTCTCGATGGACATAAAATCCCCTGACAAGAAGCGTGCAGTGTCAACCCCAGGAATTATTTGCTCTAATGTTCTAGAATGATCTGCCAGACGCTTCTGTTCTTCTATTTTCAGTTTCCATTCTCTCCAAAATGTGGATTGTACCTCGTCAATTTTGTCTAATTCATCTAGATTCAAGAGAAGAAACATAACGACCAAAAGACACTCATCAAAACATGGAAAAATAATAATAAACAGCATTTTAAGACTTATTTAACATCAGAGCATTGAAAATAGAATAGTATTAAAATGAAGCAATTTAAGCAAAAAAGTAATGCCAATCACCAGAACTAAGCGCTGAATGCTTCTCTTTAAACTTCTTCAGCAGCAGCTCCCTCCTTTGAGCAGGTCCTTCGCACTCGGCTCCTGAATTGTGTAATAAGCTATATATCATCCCCACATTCATGATGCTACAAATTTCTTGGTAATCACTCCTGTTCCCGAGTTGCTCTTCTATGATTTCAACGCCACTAGAGGCATCCAAAAGATTTAACAAAAAGGAGCACCCTATAACATCTTCCTCTTCACTAACAGATGGTTCAATAATTGATTTAGCCAGATCAGCAATCAGATCATCTCTAGGGGCAAAGCCATTCCTCGCCAACCATGATAGAATAGTCATTATCGCTTGTGTTCTTACACTCGCATATTGCTTTTCAGGAATTAACTTGTTACCATGTTGTCCTTTCCCACTCAATTCAAGCAACCATGGAAGTTGAAGAGAACAAAATGACGAAATTTTTCCATCTTCCATAAGAATAGATTCCCAATTGGTGCCCTTCTCATCAGGCAAGCTTTTAGCAACAGTAGAAAATATCTTTTGGATGTCACTGAAATGGTCCTCTAGATCATCATTGGCAACACCTTCAGCCGGACCAGAGCCATCCGTATAGTTGTGGAAAGTAGCAAATGAGGCAACTGGGGAATTCTGATGTGAGAATGTAGGAGAATCTGTCCCTGTCAACATCATTAATGTTTCACACTGCGTTTGCAAGTCTAGATCTTTCCAAGCATGGAGAAGCTCACTGATAGACTCCTCATCACAATGGCTCAAAGCGAAACCTAGAAGATGCTTCCGAGAACTTGTATCCATGTTTTCAAGGGCGGGACCCCTTGCTATTGCAGCACATAAGTCCCAAATGAGACCGTGGCCTTTTCTAGCCAAAGCAAGGCAAAGATCAAATGCCAATTGCAGATCACCAGCAACTGCAGCTTCTCTAGCAATAGCTTCCTCAACAGCTGATATTTCATCTGGAGAGGTTAACCCAAGTAGTTTGGAAACCTCGATAAGTTCGTCCACATCAAGATAGGCTCCAGCTTGGCAGGTAATTGCCATTTTAATAATTTCCATAGGGTCTTTTATTTGCCTGAATTGCACTGGCAGAATAGTTACCCCAAGGTTTGGAAGTTTAATAGTGAGAGCCTCGATAATATCAGCCTCTGCTTGAACATTTCTGCTACTTGGAAATAAATTCAGGCATTCCTTAGCCTTCCATATCTGAGAAAAATCAACAAAATGCAATTAAAATATATATTTTGAAGAATAAGAGAGTGCCTCATGGTGGACATTTCGATAGCTTTACAAAGCCATGACATATAATGTATTATGTAACCGTAAGGAAATAAAACATGATGTAAAAGTATCAAACCATAGTAGGTATCATCACACGAAAAAAAGATAACTTGTCTTGCTTACTTACTTCTGAACAAGCAAGACTTGAAGCTGAGAAAAAATACTCTCTTGCAGCTTGAATAACAAGGTTTTCAGCCTTCTCTGATGCCAAAGGAACTGAACTTGTACCCTTCAAATAATTTCTGGCAAGAGAAAACTTCCCGGCTTTCAGCAATCCTCTGCAGTATTCCATAAGCATGTACTCCAGGTCCAGGAAAGGAAAAGCCTTCTCCCTTAAGCATTGCATATCTCGCCACATGTTTGCCCAATCATTATCGGAGCGGCCCGGTTGTCGACGAATAAATTTTGAGAGTATAAGGCGAATTATTTGCTTAACACCTTTTTCATCAGTATGAGCCTCTAGGAAAAAGTTTGCTGGCTTTGGGACCTGTATATAACCAAGATAGATAGCCACTTAAAATTTGATGCAAAAAATAAAAAATAAAAAATAAAAAAAATAGCTGCGATCAATCACAGAACAATATGTCTATAATGATATACATCCTTCAAAATCCCCATACATTCAGTGGCAATTGCTTATCAAAACATATCTACATGCCTGAAAATAAGGAACTCAGATAACCAAAACTTACACTATATGCGATAATTTTTTTTTTTTATTATTATGGATAAAAAAAGTCGTTGATGAGCTGAGTAAACTAATGATTATGAGAAAATCAAGATCCGCAGCATTCAGCTATCCATAATACCATTTAAAAAATAGCTTTTACGTAAAGTTAATTGAGATATAGTATTTCATAATCCCAATTACTAGAATGTAACAATACTGATTCCCATCGATTCAGCTCTCATTTTTTATTGTTGTTGGAAGTTAAGAACACACCTCATAAATACCTCTAAAGAAACTGGCATTCAATACAGAAAAAGCGCACCTGGTAAAATGCCAACAACCTCCCCGCCTCAATATGGCCTTCTGCCAGTTTGACTCTTTTCTCAAGGCCCTCAATAAGATATTCAGAATCTGCAAGTTCAATATTCTCCATTATGCTAAAAAAACAAAGGAGGCAAAAAAAAAATAAGGAGATAGAGAGAGGAGCCTTATTTTTCATATATTGAATCACAATCCATGAGGCAGAACTAACCTTGAATTTGTGAAAGGTTTGACAATATGGATGCCATGGTATTCCACCTATCCATAACTGTGCAGGAATATATGCATTGCAGACCACAATCTACAGCTTCAGCCTCATCCTTAAAAAACCTGGTAGTTTCAAGGTTTTTTGATCCCTCCTCAATCACAATCAAGCACAAGTCTAATTTATTCTCAGTAGCAATTTCTTTCAGCCATTTAACCAGAAATGATTGAGGCTTCTCACGATCTCCAGGAAGCTGGTTATCAGCCACCTGATTTGGGTTAAGATCATGACACCTCTTTTGCATAAATGGAATCGCATGATCACGTAGTCTTTCTATCACATTTTCCTCTTTGACTCCCTTCAGCATCATTCGGAACTTTTCATAGTCAGATAATTGCTCCCATGCAACAAGACTTATACTAAAATTCATTTCATCATCATTGTCATAAGAATAAATAAGCTGATGCAAGTATGAAACATCCTCATGGAACTGCTGCAGCTCAAAGATACCTTTGCGACAAGCAAATTCAACCAAGGACAGACAATTGTCTAGCTGCCCACTAAAACTATCAACATCTCTAGCTCTGTTTTTGTACCATATCAAAAGTTCATTAACTGATGGCCAGAAAGTTCCGAGTAACCGCTTGACCATGGGTTCAGTTTTGATCTGGATTCCAATTTCATGATTCTCAGGTAATCTGTTTATATAGTTTACCATCTTCTCACATTCAACCCAGTCTTCGTCCCTAACAGCAGTACCTGTAGGAGGAGTCCGCCCAGGAAGAAGCTGTCCATATGTTTGTACTGGAACTGTTTCAGGCACAGCAGCTAAAATTTCGAACATGGAAGGTGCTATAGAATAAGGATGACGCTTGAAAAGTAAGTTTAAGGCCCCAATTTTACCACTTTCAGCCAGTGCTATTGCAGCTGCACTAATATGAATAACACGAAACTTGCTGTACTCCTGCATAGAAAACCTGCACAGGGCTATATGTCATTAAGCTCTGAGTCAGTAGAAAAACAGTTGGAGGAATGAAAGTATGATACTTCATTTAAAGCACACAAGAAGTTGTGACATATATGTCATACCAGAGCCAGATGAACTATCACAAATAATACCTTACTTTAAACAAATTTGGTTTGCCACTGAGATGCAGGGAATTTATTTATTTTTTAATGGGGAAAAAGTTTGTTAAAAAAATTTCAAAACTCATATTTCTTATTATTGATCCCAGTGAGTGCTGAAAGTTCAAATAGCAATATCATATATCTCCATTATCCTCCTTCCATATGCAAAATTCATCTAGGTAACGTTTGTATTAAAAAAAAGTGTGTGAGTCCAGAATTGTCCATTCTTATCCCAGCTCATTCCCATTCTCAACTTAGTCCATATTTAGTCCCTCCAAAGAGGACCAAAATAGGATTCAAATCCTGAAGTGATTATATACCTTTTCGCAAAAATTATAAAAAAAAAAAAAAAAACCATAAAATGAAACTAACATTCCCATTTTCATTCCTTGATTCTGATTCCCTTTACAAAATCCAAATACAACCTACGAAATCAATACAGTTAGGCCCCAAAGCTCTTGATGGCCCAACTACACCATGACAACGTGAACATAATATGCTTACAAAATGTATACCTCTAGTTTCTGAAGAGTATAATACCTGCCCATATTTATCCCAAGATATGTTTCGAGTCTGTCTCTGAATTGCAGTAACTGAAGTCTAGCCATGCGGAAGTCCCAAGTTTGGCTACAGTCATTATCTTCAAGCTCAGAAAACCTATACTGGTTGGTTAGGCGCAGTCCATATGAAAGCAAAGCCCTCACGGCATCTTCTGATTGTCCAACTTTATCAACACATTCTGAAATTACAAAAACTTGATCCTTTACATTTGACAAAAACATATTTATTTCATTTAGTCCTTGGCCAGAATTCAACCACTGTGCCTTTAGAACTTCATCTTTATCCAAACCATGACAATTAGCAAAGTCCAAAGCAGCTTGATATTCTTTCTTGCCTATTAAAATATTATACATATCTGAAATAGATCTCTCAGAAAATGATATCAACCTCCAGCGCAAACTAGAAATGTCATATTGATTAAATCTATCTTCAGTTATCAGCTCTATATTATGTGAGTCATCTGCTTCCCTATGATTAGATGAATTATCCCTCTCCTCAGATAATCTACTTTCTAAAAGAAAAAGATTTCCTTGAATATCCTGCACTCTTTCTAGAACAGGCATAGAATACACAGGATCACTCTCCTGAATTTTTAAGCCATCTGTGATGTTGACCATCGCAACAATGCCTCTGCGTTTGGCAAGTGTAAGTATATCATCAGTCCACCAAGTAAAATCCACAATACCACTTAAAACATTTCTTCCTTCACTGGACAAATTATCGGCCAATTGTGGATCACATCTCTCTTTGGAAGCAAAACTTAAAACTGAACAGCATTCTTTATCCAACTTAAAAATGTACACACATCCAGTCGCATCCAGTGTAGCAATAAATTTGCAATGAGGAGAAATTAGCACTTTAGGATATGCAAGCTGACCCTTGTAACCTTTCGGTTTAGAATATATGCCCTCAAACTGAGTAAAGCATAGTTGCTCCACATCTAACATCCCACTTCTACGCCAAAGAGAAAGATAACAGGATCCTGGAATAAATAAATAATTATAATACTAAAAAAAACATAACTAGGAAAAACAAAATATATGTTTACTAGCTTACAAGTTTACTAATTTATTGTAACACTGTTTTTCAGAAACAAATTCCATTTCAGAGAAAGGGTTAAGTATTTATTCATTAAAAAGCATGAAATATGGAAGTGACAGAACTTTAGACTCAACCCAAAATGCAAGCTCATGTTATCCATAGTAGTTTAAGACCCATGGTAAAATTGCCATAATTAAAAGGATGTAATGAAAAACACAGCATTATCCGAGAACCATAAATGGATTCAAATCTTTTCCCATACCCACTTTAGTAAAAATTGTCTTGAACAGAAGAAAAACAATGATCAAATGTCATCTTATATCCCACTCCCTAGTCTTTGCTATCTCTAACAAGTAGGTTGGACTAACCGACCCTTTGGTTCCAATCTAATGTTTTAAGTCAAGCACAGTATCCAATAATATTTGAAATTGTGATTGTTTGAATGAAAATTTTAAAACTCACTTAAAACCAGTAAGAGTGAATAGTAAGAAGAAAAACACACAAAAACCATACCAGAGTTCTCACTGGAAGTAAGTGAGGCGTTGATGGAGCTACTAACAACAGCAAGCAAAGAACGTTCTGATTGGTAGTCAAAGCAGAAAATGTTGTTAGGGAGAGGCCTTTTCAGAGTTAAGACAATATTGGAGAGTCCTGTGGTGGAATTAGAGGTGCTTGGATTCTGACTGATTTCAGCATGTTGAAGGGAGCCATCTGAGGTCACAACAATGAAACTACACCTGGAAACCACTCCATCATCTTAAATAGGTGGCCAACTTCTATTAATTTTTAGTCTAGTTAAGTAGGAATGCAACTATGCAACTTGGTTTATCCAAAGAATCAAGAGCCAAGATTGAATTTTAAACTTGATTCTTTGTTACTGGATAACCCAAGCTGCCCCTGCCATTTATTAATAGCTTTACATTTCTTAAAGAGGTTGCAGACATCAAGGAGAGAGAGAAAAAGGAAGAAGGAGAAAAACACTTACAAGATAGGTCTTTGTTTATCAGAATCATCCTGTGCAATCAGGCCAATTACTGGTAATGGAACTTTCAAATGCCTTCTTGAAATTCTTCTCAACTCTTCACCGTTTGCTTTGATGAAATAGAGTGTATCAGCGTCATCAACAACTCCAAGAACGTCATGAGATTCTGACCAAGTTCCAGTACTAAATGTAACATCACTGCTACCTAATGCGTGTAGAAAAAAATAAGAATTATTGTAATGCTGAGACACTTGTAAAAATGACACATACGAAGTTACATGTTTGAATACGACATTAAACATATTTTCTTATCAATACAGGTGAATAAAAAAGGTAAATATGCAATGTGATAGCTGGGACCATGTAAATCATACTTGTAAAGATACCAAATGCCTCCTGGTAGTTATCCTCCTTCCGTAAAAACGTTATTTGATTTCCAGAAGCTACAGCCACACGCTCACCACTCCGGGAGATGAATAATGATATGCATTTCTTCAGCTTTTTTGGATGCCTATAATCAATCCATCTCTCTCTAAATTGACTAACACCTTCATCAAATTGAGAGAAAAAATGGGAATCAGCACGTCATGACTTTTCAAAACCTATCCATTTCAGATAGAGCTAAGTTTTGGCGCTTCCTCTGAGTTATGTTAGATAAAATTAAATAAAACAGAGGTAAGTCTGTAATTGACTACAGATTGGCGGGAAAATCATATTATCTTCTTATAATCAGCAAACACACAAGAAATGGTATCAATTCACACTAAAACTTAGCAAAAGTTTGACAACTTAAGCTCGCATTATTAGCTCCCCAAATACTTGAATTTTCTCATGTACAGGTGGTGTTTTAAAATGGAAAACCTGATGGGGAGCAGCTATACCTGATTCTAGTAACTAATTACAAGGACACCATTTAAAAACACCACTTTCGTATTCCTACCTATAACACGAAAGTATACTTGGAGACATTTAAATTTGATATGAAGACTTCAATTCCTGTTACACCATGAATTTAACTGGGTTTAAGGAAATTAAAGTTTAGTTCCAATCACAAGGCTCCATTGTCATGAAAGATAAGCAAGCACTTAATCAATCACTATCAAATCTAAGAATTCAAAGTACGAGCACACCTCCATTGAGAGTATATAACAATAAAATTCTCAATTTTCAATAAAAACCCATAATTTACCATCAAATCGATTGCAATTTACAATTGATAGCTAACAAAATTGGAAATGAGTAACCGCAATGCACCTGGAACTGAAAGCAATGATATAAAACTCCCTCCTTGAGCGCGTTCCTTGGCCTGAACCAATCACAAATCATACAAATCTATGTAAAAAAAAACTACAAAATTTAGAAAATACGAATTTTTTTTAATCATTGGACCTGTTGCGGAGGGTAATTGGAAAGGTAAGGCCTGGAAGCGTGAAAACTTGTCTCGTAGAGCACTCGTGTCACCGATTCCTCCATAATTTACAGCTCAATACTGTGAATTCCACAAGATCCCGAACCCTAAACCTCGAATCTGTGAGCAAAATACACAGAATTTCTTTGTCACCGGACGCGAAAACAGGAAGAGCAGAAGCAAATTGAGAACAAATCGAATCTGAAAACCACAAATTCATGAAAATTACTTGAAGCCACTGTTCGTTTTCTCTCCGATCGGTTCTTCAATGGGCTTTTTGAGGTTTTCGATCAGTTCGTCAGAGAAAGCTTGTTACTGGTTCTAAACTAGAACAAGACTTAACTGAAGAAGAGAGAGAGGACCAAAACAGCGTCGTTTTGCATCTGTATTTATTGGCTGGGCTCTGTGGGCTTTTTTTGGGCCCAACAAATATCGGGCCGATTGATTGGGCCTTCGCATAAGCCTCGTGGCCCAATTTTGCCTATCCCTAGTACTGGTCCGGCCCAGTAGTACTAGGCTCGGACCAACAAAAAGTGGTGTGATATATGCATGTGTTTTGGGCCTAGCCCGTTTAGTCTCGAAGCTCGAATGAGGATTGGCTCGGTTCTAGCTCGCGATCTATTTTACTTGCAAAATAAGTAGTAGACTATCACTACTTGGGGCGATAATAATGGATTCAAGACGACAAAAAGTGACGATAACCATATTTGCGTTTTCTTGTTCAGCTCGTTGGTCCATTTGCCAGCTATAAAGAAAAGGTGAAAGGACAACGATGAGATATACGTCCAACCATCCACAGTCACAGCCCAATCACTTGGGTCGGGTGGGCCAAATTTGAAACTTAATGAGGGCTTGGGATTTATAGCTTTAAAAGACTCGTGCTTGAAAATACTACTAGGCAACAAAACAATGTATGTTAGTTGGTCCGATAAACTAACTAAATCATATTTCATCCGTCTCAAAATAAGAATTTTATATTCTTTTGAAAAAAATCAACTAGTGTTGTTATGCTGTACATTTTTCCTTCTTATATTGTCACGAACATATGATGTGACAAATTTAAAACATTCAGATATTTGATTTGTAGCATAGTGTTGACCTAACTAACAATCAATCGATCATCTCCAATGTATAGTGGGGACCTTTTGTATGCCATTGCATGAGAACCTGATTTTTCTTCATTTGTGGATCATCAAAAAGGTTGACATTCTTCAAGCATATGTGCTTGATTTGAAAACATAAATTAGAAAGTCATAAAACACCAATTATTGACATTCTTATGCATGTGGGAGAACCAATGATCTTATCCACAAGATCTTATCAAATTTTCAAAATTATATCTACTAGTGTTCAAATGGAGTTTTAAGTAAATCTAGAAGAAACTGTTATTTTCAATAAGAGTTGTATTATGTAGCCGAAGAGGTCACAAGATCAAATAGCACTATCATTGTAAAAATCTGTCGTTCATTTGTGATGGGCGACGAACTTCTCTCTTTCGTGGATCTTCATCACAAATCAACAAACTTTTTTGTTTGTTGCGCAAGAATCTCGTACACCGATAGTCTCTTTACTATTGTATCATTGACAATATCCTAATAGTCCAACACAACCAAATTAAAAGCAAAAGCTCCCTCAAAGATAATGTTTGATTTGAATAAAAATAATGTGTATTCTGTTCTAGAAATAGAGATCAACATTGATCAAGACATGTAACATGTGCATGAAAAACTCAACATTATTTCCAAATCTCTTCATATCTTTAAAGAATCCAAAGACCCTTTTCTACACTAAAATTAACAAATGTTTATATGGTCTACTCTTGACCCTAGGAAGATACCTTGTCCAAAAACATACTGGTTTAGTGCTAAATTTAGTATCTAATTGTTTTTGGTGTCTTACAAAGATTTTCTTTGCAACATAAACAATGGTTAATGATCTTATCTTAAACTTTACAACATATTTTAATGCTAAGTGCAATGTCTCTAGACCATGTTTTCTTGCAAAAACAGTGTGTTCTATGCATTGGAAACCAATCAATATGTGTGTATATAAATATTTGCATGATTCCTTGTCTTGTACTTAGGATTTCAAGACCAAAACCTAACAAAAACAAGAATAAAGGTCTAGATATAGATAAATAATTTGAATAATTTCTAGGATTTGTTTGGGGTTAGTGACTTGGTCAAGATCCGTGGCATGTACACTTCTACTACACTCGCGACGTGCCATGGCAAGTCCACAATCATGTAGTTCAATAAATATGTACGTATAAGTTCATTATCTCAAACATGATCTTCTTTTTCTATTGGTGTTGAAGTAGATAATTAAGCTTCACATAAGATATATATAAAATGCATGAACTAGATATGATATAATTATGCAAATGAAATCATATTAGCAACGATGAAGCAAGGGGTGGGCCAAAGTAGACAAGGGGTCAGCCAACCTTAATATATAGCATATGTTGACTAGCTCCACCACTTATCTGTTAACAACGATGTTTTTCTATACATAGAGGTGCCGAAATTCTATCTTATAACGACCTAAGGAACCTTTTCAAGAAATGTATATACAAGCTCGAACAATGAAATAGTGTTCAAGAAAGAGACTTTACCTCGTAACCCTAGCCTAGGGCTTTTGACACCTTACCGCACCAAAGTGGTCTCTTACACCACCACTAACAAAGATGTGATGAGTGGTGATCGATTTTGAGACCTCTTCCCACTCACACAGCTGGAATAATCAACTGCGTCACCCTTAGTGGTTAACTCATTTCAAATTGATTTAATTGTTAATAGAAATTAAAATAAGCTTGTGTGTAAGTGGGATAAAGAATAGTACATTTCGTTAATATAGATTTACAGAGTCTAATTGTTGAGTTCTACAAGGGAAAGTGTCTCAGGAAACGGTAAAGTTTATGTTATTATATTTTTAACATAAAATAAGTTGTAAAAAATGTATAATCATGATTATAGTGATAAATAAAAACATAGAAGTATTGGCACATGTATATTTTTTACATGTCTTTAGCTAGTCATGTGCTTTGCTCCATGTCTCAATTGTGCACCTTCTAAGGTCGGTGAACAAGCTGGACTCTTCTTTGAGTCCGTGAAAGTATCGCAAAATAAGGTCATCTTAGAGGAAGACCCCTTCGATGCTTAAGTTAGTAATGATATGGTAAAGTTATCCAATTGATTCCTAGCTTATCTCTTAAGTGTGATCTTCCTACTCATTATAGCGGAGGGACATTACTTTACTTTACTTGGCGAGGGTCCGATTCCTGCTTCGCGGGTCTTGGCTTGATTTGGTGGTCTAGGCGGTCCCAAGTCCCAACACTTGCCCCTTGCCCTAGTTGGGCTGTTTTTATTTTCATGAGTGGTCAGTTAGGGAACATAAATTGCATCCTTATTGGGGTGAGTTATTTTCATGGGGTTCTACGTGACGTCAACAAGTCGTCTAATCATATTGTTGATGTTTATAAGTTTACATATTCGTACAAAATCTGTTCATTATTTTTTATTTGCTTCCTCTGATATTTTCTTTAAGCGTTTGCTTGTTTTATTATTGGCGTCTTCGATTGTCTCATATGCCGAGGACGATTTTGTTCATATGACATATGTTGAAGAGTTTCCTTATTTGACGAGGAATTCTCAGAGGTGTTTCCTATCTGGACTATCCAACTCGGTGACCAGGAAGATGTTAGCACATTATCGGTCGGCTTGGATGAGACCTGAATGTTCTTCCTCCTGGCAGAGATGTTGCCTTCTATGATAGGCCTCCTCCAGGGTATTTGACTGCGTACCGCGAGATGTTTCGTCGGGGTTTCACTTGTCCTCCCATCCAATTTGTTTTGGAACAGTTGATGTTATGGAATTGCTTCTTTCTAGCTGGGGCCTAACTCTTGGAACATTCTGGCCTGCTTCCAGAATTTTTACTTGGCGAACGAAGTAGTGTCAACCTTCTCTCTATTTCAGCATTTGTACTGCATGCATTATATGGACAAGGTAGGTTGAGTCTATCTTCGCTTTCAGGAGGATATACTTATTTTTTGTCTAGATGATTAAGTGAAGAGTTTGTAAAAGCATTTTATATTCGTTTGGTTCCCTGAGGGGCTTGGAATACCATGAGGCTAAACCATTAAATCAAACTAATGAGGTGATGCACCTCATCAAATTTCATCTGTACCCACCAAGTGAATTGTTGGGAGTGGAACGACCTGGCTAGATCTAAATTGTTAATAAGACGACATCACTTCATTAATGGTTTAGCCCATACCAAAATGCTTGGATCCTAAGCCACCAATGAGATAATGACACCTCATTTAAAATGCTTGGATCCCGCGGGTTGCTCCGCTCCAACAAATTCGATTGGCTGAGTAAATGAGTATTTTAATGTGGTGACTATCTCTCATTGGTTTGACTTAGGCTAAACTAAAAAATTATTGCCTTGGATTCCTAATTCTCATATATATATATATACACACACACACCTCATTTAAAATTTTTGGATCCAGCGGGTCGTTCTGCTCCAACAAAATCACTTGGGTGAGTAAATGAGTACTTTAATGTGGTGGCAATCTCTCGTTAACTTGATTTAGGCTGAATCAAAATATTCTTGGATTAGATTCCTTATTCTTATAT
>JAYMTH010000080.1:0-35187 GCA_036897465.1 Pelargonium australe
AAAAACTCTAGGCTAGGGTTAAGAGAAATAGTCTCTTTCCTGAACACTATTGATTACTTGTATATATACACCTTTAGGCAGTCGCTTATAAAAAATAAAAAAATAAAAAAAATATCTAAGATAAGTTGACTAGAGCACATGGAGGTGTAAGTGGAAAAGTGTAATTCAAACTAATCTTAATGTTACAAAAATGAGAAAGTGGACACTAATTTTGGGACATATGGAGTAATTATTTGGTCATTGGTACATTAATCTAGAGGCTCTAGAGGAGATGGTGTGCTCCATATTTCTCCACTATTATCAGGCTTTAAGATCTTATTAGTTACTTTCTAACAATTCATTTATCGTGTTTTAGGATGAACGGAATCCATCTCCAAGCAATCGAGGAGCTGAGAAGGTTGATGAGGATTCGGGACAAGCTCATAAGAGGCTTAGGATAGAAAGAAGTTAAAGTATCATTACGGTCTTCCTTAATTTCTCTTATGTTGTTGATATGCCCCTGTTTTTAGGAGTAAGCGGTTCATTCAATGGCGTGCGGTCTGAATATAATTCAACGGGGTTAGTTTGAAGGGATTCAACGTAGTAAGAGAATTGTTATATATTCTTTTATTTGTCGAGGCTTCCATGCTTGTATTGAGAAAGCTGCATTTTTATCTTTCAATGGCAAAATATGGTTTCCACTTTTTATTTGTAACCTTTTGGGTCTGAGAACTGAGAACAAAATTGTTGATTTCATATTTTGAAACAAAGCACGATGATCATCGTATCTCATCTGATGTTTTTGTTCCACCTCTTCCTTAATTGTGATAGTACTCAAATGTGACTTTCGAAGGTATTCCCGAGAAAACTTCCGCACATGTTAAATGAAACCCGTAATGCTATAAATTCCAATCTTCAAAGGAGAATGGATCCGACAACTAAATTTTAGAATTATTTCCTTGCAACCATGAACTCTCTCAAGTGTTCTTCGCATTTTTTTATTATTCATGGATCGCCCTCCGGATACACATTTGAGGTCTCCGCTTAACAGTGTGCTACGTAGACAACATAGTTTGGACTGAGGATCTAGAACACCCATACCACATTTGGACTTGGACCCCAAATAAAATTTTCCAACACGTAAATAAGACGACACCATTTCTAGTACGCTTATTTGATCAAGTCAAAGAAGTGGCATCCCTAGTTTACCAATATATAACTATCGAAATCATAAAAGTTTGGGGAAATCATATTCTTTATCATCCCTTTACAATGCAATTGATACATAATTATTGTTGTTATTCATCCCATAATGACAAGGATTCCGATCTATACATCAATCTCATTATTCAAAACTATGCAAGATTCTAATTGATCCAACTGATGCTTCTTAAAGAACATCCTCCAGGCCAGCCCTGAACCCTCTGCGTGGAGAAAGAGATTAACTTACCATCTCATTGGCATGAACGTCTGAATCCATCATGTACTTCTCAATGGTTCATCTAATAGTTGTAAACACTCGTGGGGATTGGCATAAAAGTAATCTTCTTCTTTGGGTCTATCTGGGATGACGGCACGAATCTTTGGGCTCCCCATCCGATCAGCGTGAGCTTCCTTCAGAGTAGAGGAAAACTCGTCCCAACCTAATGTCCCATTGTTGTATGCGTCTATTAAACCAACTATAAGCTTTCTGTTCAGCAGAATGGTCTTCTTGAACCCTAAGAATCTGAAATACAGCACCAATACAAGTATTTACTAATTACTGGATTGAAGAGTGAAGAGTGAAAAACAAATAATTAAGAATTAACTCTTTGAACTATATTATCCAATAAAAAAATCAGTCTTGTGTTGGTTGGAGCAGTGACAGATGACTGACTAAATGAGATGCTATTCAATTCCTCTTTGAAAAAAGTGCAAAAGCTATTCAATTCGTCTTTGAAAACAGAATGCTACAAGGTGGTAAGTCTTTTTCTTTTCTGTTACACTACACAAATTAAGGATGTGGTTACACATCTAATCCCACTTGGGTACACTCTTTGTTTCCCAAAAAATACCATCATTTCTTGGCAGTGAAGTGAAACAAGGAAATTGACATGTCTGATGCCTAAACTCGGTAGTTCAATTGATTGCAAGAGTTGACAAAAGCAGAGCATGAAAAATAGCATTTACACTATTAACGTCAATATATATAGTACCTGCGATGGCCTTCGACAACTTTAGCCATGTTTCCATCATATGTAGGCACAAATATATCACTCTCTAGAGAGACTAGGTAGTCTAATGCTGCCATTTGGGACGAATGGTTCTGGAAAAACCTCAAGTCCACTGGTTCAAGAAGAGTTTCTTTCCTCACCTGTTTCATAATAGCAAAAAAATCATTAAAGCCTATCCAAATACTTGAGCAAAATAGGTACTTTTGCAGTTTGCTTCCATCTACTGACCAAATTGGGAAAAGCTGCCGCCAAACTAGAAATCCTCTCTTCTCCACCGTATATTTCTCCAGCAGCAATATAAATTTGAACATTACGATCAATACCCAGTGCACTCAATACCAAAGTAGTTTCCTCTGGCGTCAAGGGGCATAGACCTTCTCTCCTTTTCATGTATGAATCTATAACTTTCTCCTTCCACCACGGGTAAGCATATCTAGCGATTGTGATATGATATCCAACAATTAGAGAAGGGCACGAAAGTAAGAATTTAGTTTGGAATATACTGTATAAGAGATTTATCAAAGTAATGAAAAAATAGATTACCTCATTCTTGTCAGTTCATCTACCTCATCATCAGTGCAGCCATGAGAACAGCCAGAGAACGCCAACATGTCCATTTCATATCTAAGATGAAGGACTAGGAAAGGACCCTTTTCCCTCAAAATTCTGACAACCTTTCTACCTAATTCCTCTATCTGAGGAGTGAATCTCAGAGCATTGAAATTTACTCGGCATCGTAGCTTCTGAATCTCAGCAGGTAGTCCATTGTTAGCAAGTCTGGCATCAGTCTTGTTTAAATGTACAACTTTGTACTTTTGCACAAGGGGGAGAATCTGTGAAGGAAAGTTTTACGGTTACTTGGATCAATGCATTAAAAAATCATAAATGTGAAAGGAAATAACTAAATCTAGCAATAACCTGATTAACATAGTAAGATATATTTGACCAGCTAATGGGTGGCAAAGATTGATACATTCCCATTTGAACTCGTTTCTTGAGCCTCAGTGGAAGTTCTTTTAATACCCGTACCTCATCTCTCAAGGATAAAATGAAATGATCAACGTCAAAGATGTCTCGGAACTCACTGCCACATTAAGGTAGCCCATATTAAGAAATCAAGGCACTGCATGTCATGAGAGAAGATACATCTGTACCTTTAATGAGACTGAAAAAGCAATTGAGGGTACCTTGGATCAGCCCAAAAAGAGGTTTTGTCCAGTTCTGGAACAATCAGAGTAACATTTAAGTGTCTGGCAATAACAACCATGTCACAGATCTGCAGAGCAAATGCAAGAATGAGAAACTGGTTATAAACTGGGCAGGTCCAGCTTATTCAATACAAAACAAGACTAATAATGATGCTGATAGTGGTTAATATATATGCCTCACCGCTGCTCGCATTTGGTTGAGTCCTCCATTGCATGAAACCATAAGGTAACCATTATTCGTATAGATTCCTGCATTAGCAACAACAGCTACGCTCAGGAATTAAAGGAACAAAAAATATATTTATAAAACATAAATGATATACTACTAACACAATAGTAGCAACAAGTAAACAATCAGGTGGATTATGACAGATGAACAGAATGATGCAAACCAATGTGAAAAAGAAACAAATAAGAACAGAAGAGAGAGAATGGATAGATGGGGCATCATGGCCACTAAGAAAAAAGATTTAGCAAAAAGGAATATAAATTCCAACATAATTGAGAAATAAGCAGGGTCTAATATGGGAGAAGAAACTTCAATTTTATACTTTTCTTTCTTTTCTCTGCTTTTCATTTCTGATGAACATAAATCTGCAATTTCATCTTGAAGATGATTATAGTCAACAAGATAAAAATATATCCCCAATCTTCAAACCTAAAGTAAGCAAGTAAATAAAAAGAAAAGGAAAAAGAAATGAAGATTAGTTTACAATCTTACAACTACTTACTCTTTGGTGGACGAACAACTTTAACAGGAACAATAGGCAGTTCAACATCTATAGACAAATCTGATTGACTGAAACAAGGCCAACTCTTCAACAATTTGGGTCCCCATGTATCCCCCAATGCCATCAGCTGAACAAAACAAGTCCATAGCAAGACTATAGTGATAGCCCTAATCATGAATAACCTCATTCTTGATCTCGAAACCATTGAACTCTTGAGCTTTTCAACTTTACCATCTTCCAGAAATCTTATCCCCATTTCCAACTCTTCACTATACTTACAATCCTTACCGTGCCTATTTACTTTAGCCATTGTAACACCATTTCTCAAATTCAACCAGTTCAAGTATATTGGCAAGCTTCAGCTCTAGAAAAGCCCTCAACTGCTTTAAACCCACTGGGTTGAAGCCTCTTCAAAGCCAGATTTCAGCAGCAACACAAAATCTTAAATGATCTTTTAAGCAAAACTTAATTTCCCAAAGATCAATGTAAAGCAAAACTCTGAACCAAATGAGTATTGCAAGCTAAAAAAATGTTATCTTCACATACACAGACAAGCTGCTGCTCCAGAAACTAAATTAGCATAACAAAATGCCTCGAAATACCAAACCTTGCTCGATTTTTACAAAACTCAGCAATAAAATAACCAAACCCAGATCTCATAGGTTCACAGCACAATCACACCACCACAAGCAATTGGCATTGTCATCTAGCAGAGCTCCACCAAGCAGATTGCTGCAATATCTGAAGAACAAAACAAAACAACAAATCACTAATTAAGCAAAATTAAGCTAAACCTTAATCCGCCTATTTAAGAAAAACCCAGAAACTGAACAAGATCAAAACTTTTTACTTACCCATTCACCAATTATTCGCACATTATCAATCTACACAAAACCCAGAAAAGATACGGCCAAATTTCAACAACTTCACCCAACAACCGACAGCTTTTGGCTCAATCCCGAGAGCAACTCCACAATGGCGTTTCAGCAAAATGGAAACTGCGAAGAGGGTAGATTCTCTCGGTTAACCGGAGGATTTCCCGAGCAGATCCCGGCGAGGAGGAGGCCACCGGAGAGTGTGTGTGAAAAATAGAGACAGAGAGATTGAGGAGTGGTGTCTACGTTTTAACGGCAAAAAGGAAAAGAAAGAAAGAAAGAAAGAGAAAAACGAAGCCAGAAATTGAGGCGCAACAAGTGTAGCAATTTACAGTCTGTGAGAGACGTCAAAATAGTAACTGTGGTGTGTGTGTGTGTGTGGGCATATTTGTTAATGCCTCCACTAAATTCCACAATTTGGAATTCAATTCTTGTCCACTTATAGTGTTTTTATTTATTTTTGTGTCAATATTTGATCACAATACAGTTTTGATTTGATCTTGTTTTGACCCATTTTTGTTTTTTCAACCCTGGAAATTTGCTTTTTAATTGAAAATTTGTTTGGGATAAATTCTATATTTTGACCTTTTGTTATCTAAGATTGAAAAAAAAAAACGGATAGAAAAAGGAGGATGTTTTGTTTCATTTTAGCGGAATTAGAAACAAATTACATTAATTAGTGCTGGCACAACAAAATCTCACATGAGATAAGGACAATTTTGTTTATGCCAAACTTTTAAAATTTGTTAACAAGTTATTAGATTTATCTGCTCTGTTTTCATGTGAAAAGTGGTTCAAGTTCACTTAATATATGTTTTTTTTTTTCATTTTCAATGTTATCATGTGTTTGAGATATCGAATGCAACTACGCGTTCGTAAAAGAAATATAAGTCACTCCATAACATTCAAGTTCTACATCAGATATGACAATAATAATTGTTGGATGACGCTATTTGATTTCTAACAAGATCCTCGGTCACCCTTCATAGCTAGTTGTTGCCTAAAAGCTAATGTAGAAATATTGTGATAGGATTAGTCAATGATTCAATGGTAATATAGATGCTCCCTCAAATATCGAAAGGGATGGGCTTTCTCTCGCTTTTGACATAGCGGGTTCCCATCGGGAGGGCCCTTAGCTCAGTGGTAGAGTGCGCCCCTGATAATTGCGTCGTTGTGCCTGTAAAGAATTTGTACTATGGATTTAAAATTTTTTTAGCGGTGGTGTTTATCCAATCCCTAGTAATGTAATGGATGAATTATAATTGAAATGATAGATGTCTAACTTTGATAAGTACATCAAAATTATATTAGAATTTGGTAAAAGTTAATCTGGATTTTAAATGACAAAATTATATTAGAGTTTGATTATAAATTTTTATGTTATGAATTATAAGAATTGCAATTCAAAATTTAAAATCACAAATCATTGGATTATCCTATTTTGAAAATGTTTCATGATTGTTTTAATTAACAAATGCCAAAAATTCAGGTAACTCTAAACAATTTTCCAGTTATCCAAATTGATTCAAGTTTCATGTTAAATGATTTAGTTCATTTTAATGAACAAAACAATCTCAACTAATAGTAGCAGCATTTGTAAAGTAGTGATTCGTGTCCGTTTCTGTATAATATAATATTAAGTTTAATTATTTGTTTAAACACAAATGTTGGTGTTTTTTGGATTTTACAGCTGTGACCAAACTCCCATGATTCTTCCTAATCAATTCAGCGTATTAATCTATGCTGCTCACACATGAATAAAATTCTGTGGATAAGTTCATTTGTGGGTCATGCTCATGCATTTTCTGGAAATGTTTTAATTTTTTTATAGGTTTAAATTTCAATAACGGGCTAATAGTTTGAGCTTCTCATACTAAAGTGGAGATCCCCTACTCCACGTCAAACGGGTATTTGCGGGTTGCGGATTTTTCTCTCTTCATTACCATCCCTAAGTTCAGTTATTTCGTAAGACATGTCAATTTGACTATAATTGAATACTTGAGAATTGCAGGTCATCAAATAAACTTAAATGGGTGTTACCAATAATTTTAACCAAAAGTCATCATAAATTTGAAGAAAAGGACTATCAACTTTTATCATTGTCCCAATTACAAAACATTACCTTTATTTTTCTATCAACCATCCAGAAATCACTTCCTTTATTTTTCTTGAGTAAATCATATTGCTTGTGGACCCGTTGAGCTTTTTATTAATTTATTTTGTGCATAGCCCAATAGTAAAAAAGCACATGATATTTTTGGCTTCACAGTACAGCACGGAGGTCCCAATTATATATTTTTGTGGTGAAGTGTAAATTGAAGAAGAGGCTGGAAGATTTGTAATAAATGAATTTTGTACAGAAATCACATGGTGGGTTCTTGAGATTATTTACTGCTACTGTCAGCTTTGTGTTGATAAGCTTCACTTCACTTCAGAGACTCCAATATTCGTATAGCTGTCATCTTTAATGTTGTAGGCTCATTTATGCTAGGGATGGTCATGACGTGGAGAAAATCCGCAACTCGCAAATACCCATTTCATGTGGGGGATTGGGCGGGGCGGAACAGAGACGTAAACGGGTTTAAAATAGTCTCCACCTGAGGAACGGAGATGAGGACGGATATGAATGAATCCACAGGAACGGGAATGGAACTGGCATTCCCTGCCTCCATACCCGCCCCGCGACTGATTCCTGATAAACTAGATTACAAGATTTCGATACTATAGATGATCTAGAAGGAAATAGAGAAAATAAGGAGCAAATGAGACTGTTCTATATGGGAAAAGCCATATTTCATTGCCAAAAGAGCCATGTGCTGAAACTACCATCCACAGTTCTTTCAATCAAATCCTTTCCTGGGGTATGAAACAAATGTCATGCAGTAAAATGACAACAAGTGCATGAGAACCTCACCACCTAAAAACATATATACCATACAAATACAACACAACACATTATGCTCCTAATTCAGTCTTGATCCTCAGCTTTTCCCGGCGTTAATTGCTGCCCGCACGAATTCCTCACAATGGGTGAATCCGCCAGACAACACATCACCCAGAACGCCGATGATGTCAAACGCCTCCTGCAAATCACAGGCGGAGCTCATGTCGTCGAGCCACGACAGCAGTTCCTTGGAGAATCCCACCATCTCCTTTACATTCACTAATCTCTCTTTCATCACCACCTCCCATCCTTCCAAGTTTCCACTCTCATCTTCCCCCGCTTCTACCTGTGTAGTGGTTCCTTCTGCTCTGCCCGGTGCTGCTGTATTTGCACCTTTCTTCACCACTTTGAAGAAGTGCTGCAGCTGCTCGATCAAGCCAGTATACACCAGCATTGGTCTCACTATAGGCAATAGCTCGTCTGCACCCCCACCATCGGTGGATGCGCTTCTGCTTGTATTTCCCGCTTCCAATCTCACTACAGTAGATGAATTGGATGATGCACGACTAGTTGGCCGCCCATGAGTGTGCTGCATGTACGCATGGTATATACCACGCTGCAAAAAGGCACGGCGATGTTGCAACCAAGATTCATAAGACTCAGAAAGAAGTGAATTGACCATCATAAATTGGACAGTCTCTTCATTTCCTGCAGAGGGTGACGTTCCAGGAGTGGCCGGCCTGGAATCCGATGCAGAAGAAGATGCTAAATAAGTTGATACAGCCTTCGCTGTGGATCTACGTTGGGAGGGACTTCCCTGATCAAGAAGGTGATGGGCCATTTGGATCATGAAAGGCAGGAAGCCGGAGTTGCTTTCCCTCCCACCACCTCTGCTCTCTGCGCTGAACGATGCGCCTGTTGCAAATCGAGCCAGCATCTACATACCAAAAAGAAGCATGAACATCAGGCAAACAGATTAAGTTTGATCCACAAAACAGAGTTGAAAACTATTTATTGAATGATGAGACCAATGTAATGAAAAATATGAAATTTAGTGAGTAGAGAGGATGTTGTTCACCCCACATGCTAAAGAAAAGAAAAAAAGAAGAAGAGAAGTTTATATACCAAGACAATATCATAAGTCAACAGCCGAAGCCGACTCCCATCTGCGCGTCCAAGGGCGCTGAGATTCTCCCAGTATTGATCAGCATAACGACTATATTGCGCTAGTGGAACAGATGGTCCTCTTACAGGGAATAAAGAATTGCAAAGAGACTCGTTGTTTCTAAGTGTAGCCCCCTCCCACTCTTTCTTTGGATTTTTTAGAGCTGCGTCCGCTCTTTTGGCCTCCTGATGGCACTGGAAATGAATTATATTGAAAGAACTTACTGTAGTGTAAACACATTCCCCACGAGCGCTCCCTGAAGGACCAACACCTAAGTTTACTCGTTTGCTATAGGAGTAAACACCTAGCAAGTCAGTGGGCCTTAAACTGTATCCTTCTCGGCACACCACACATGCCAATCCGTCTTCTTCCTCTTCGACATCCTCTAAACCTTCAAGAATTGGCTGAGCAACCACAATTCGCTTGCCACCATCAGAAGCTAGTTCCTGCCACATTCCAAGTCCCTGCAAATAATACAAGTAGGAATTTCATCCTCATACTAACTAGAGCCATGTGAATATGTTGAATTCAATCAAAAGTTTCGTCAAACAGCACCCACATACATCTACAAGATGACATGACTCTGCTATAGACCTTGAAATGTACTTGTATAGTTCAGGGTGAAACGAGTTTAAGTCTACAGAGCATTAAAACTATGTAACTGCGAAAAGTAAGTCCTCAAAAGTAAGATTCCAAAATTAGATAAAAACTGGAAGCTAGCACCTAGAGAAAGTCAAGGTTTATCTCTTTGGATTATCTCGTTCAAAACCTACTGAACTTCATGGTTCCATTAAGACCTCACATCTTTTTCTCTCTTTTTTTTATTTTACTTGAACAAATTAAATAAATAATATTGCATATTAAGTAAAACAAATACAAGCACAGTGCCATAGTAATATAAGAATAGTGATATGTTTGCAGAAAGAAAATCAGCAATGAAGTACCTGCAACAACTCTTGTCTCTTTCTTAGAGCTCGACGTCTCATTTCATCCCTAGTGGCATGCCGCAAGGTACGAACTTTCTCCTCCAAAAATCCATCTCCTTGCCCTTCCTTATTAGATAAGGTGTCTAACAAATTTTCAGCCCTTGCCCCAATCTCATTTTCTCCAGGAACTCCTTCCAAGGCATGAAGCAATGGTAAAATTCCACCCTCGTCAATACATCTTTGAGTCGCCATGTGCCCCATTGATAAACCCCTAAGCATTGACAATATAAGAGGAACAGATGGAAGTTTTAAACCCAATGGCCATTCTGGACTAGATCTATAGCCAGCCTGCCCGGCAACTGAAAAAATGCCCTTTAGATGTCTAACTGCAGCATCAGTAATACCCTTTTCTAAAATAATATCTTTCAATCGCTCCCCACATGAACTTGTCTTGAGTGATTCGGAAACTCTAACAAAATTTTCCAGCGTGAACCTCTGCTTGGCCGCTTGATGAGCAATACTCTCATCTTTTGGATTATCTTGGTGTTGTTTCTGTAGCTGGTCAAACTCAGTCCAGTTTTGCAAGTAAGGATTAAAATGCTGGATAAGCGCCTCCATTGCTGCAGGTTCACCATATGTCAAGTAGGGCAAAATTCTTGCAACCATCTCTGTGTTCCTCTGCTGTTTGTTTGACTTCTTAAGCCCCAAAGGATGGCTCAATCTTTCCAAAAACATGAGAACTATTTTCTTGGCCTGTTCACCCGTACCAGTTTCTTCACTCGTGACAGTAAGAGCAGTTTGTGTAATACCAATATTGTCACTTTCATTTGCTTCGAGTGTCAGGCTCTCTACAATCAAAAGAATGCCTTCAGCTGGCTCCATAGCATCAACAGAGAAAGCACGCCTTGCAGTTTCTAGAAGTAGGCCTAAAGCTCCTAGCCGTAATAAAGCCTGTCTATTCTCCCTTATCTTACAGCAGTAATTAAGGAGATCGAGAACTGCAACCAATTGCTCTTGGTTGTACTTAAAATCATCCCGCAAACGCTGTGAACAGAAATCAGAATTCATTAATCTAATAATTGACAAGAAACAGTTTATAGAACAAAAAAAGATGAAAATTGGTAGCAACTAAACTTTTTGGTCCAATAACATACAATATTAAAGCAAAGTGCCTGACAACGATTCTATACGAAGATATACAAATATGTCAATCCATGCAAGGCATTACAATGGATACAAAAAGAGAACAGAAGAATATCACGGACTGCTTTTTGGATGCAATCCACCTTGCCATGGGTAGAGCATTAGGATTTGTCATTTTGCACATGTGAATATTCAATAGCACAATTTATTCAAGTTCTAATATTAGCAAATCAAAAAGGTTTATTTTATATTAGAAATCACTATCACTTTTAAATTTAGTTTATAAATTTACGTTCTTATTGCTTTCATTATTTGTGAACAATCATAAAACACACTGTTTTGTTACCTATCTAATTTCAAAGACAATCAGTTCTCATTTCGTGAACAAATGAAAGTGATAGGATAAGAGGAAGTAATATTAAGCCTTGAGAGCAAGAGAAAGTTCTATGAAATCCAGGACAGTCCAAAAGTAATAAAGAAACCAACAAACCTGGATCATGCCCAATATAATTTCCAGCCCTTCATACTCACGAACGGCACCAGCTATGGCAAACTCAATTTCTGGATCTTGAGATTCCTCTCTATCTTCCTCCAATTCTTTAATCATAGGCTCAGTAGCTTCTCCGTCTAAGCCCTGGAAATTGTCCCCAAAAAATGTCAATGATGGCTACGAACCATTGTATATTTATACTAATTTCACATAAAGACGCCAACATGAAAATATTAATGATGGCTATGCACAACCTAGGAGGACAGAATTACATAGCTTATAAAAACTGGTAATAGAAAAAATGTCCAGTGAGCCATAAGTTATGAATTCAAACCTGAAGCCGGTAAGTCACCGTCATAGGTGAGCTGTCTCTTGTAGATCCAGCAGCACTAGAAGATAATAATGACGCATTAGCCATGGAATTTGAAGATTGATTACTTGACTTTTTCCAGACTTGCTCATAAACTTGAGCAATGCTGAGATCAAGAGAAATGATATTTCCAGCTACCAGCAACTCCATGCCATAATCATCTTCAAGAAGACCTAATAGATCCAGTTGATGGCAGATTTTGTTTTTAACATCCCGCATCAGTGGACCAATCTCAGCACTGGAATACGGATTCTTGGTCATTGAACCCCTGATAAACTCTTCTTGGGTGTGCGCCTTGTTTAAAACCAACAGATATACAGACTCCGGTTTTGATGGACAGATCAAATTGCAGAGCTGCTCTAGGATAAACTATACATAGAATAAAATTTCATTGTCAAAACAAGAGAAAAAACAACAACAATAACTAGAAACGAAAAAAAACAAATACAGCCATATCATGCTTTCAGAAAATACGCAAAGAAATGTATTCCTTTACACATAATAGAATTCTAGTCAAGTAAACTAACTTTGACCTACTTGAATGAAGTCTAAGAAAATATAGTCATATTATGCTTTCAGATTTGCTAAATATTATAATATCAGAAACAGTAGCATATGCAATATTTCAATTAAGTTCAACAGATTATCAAAGGAACGCGCAAAGAAACTGGTAAAAAGGATATTTTTGAATTAAAATTTTGAAAATGATGAGACATCATAAAACAGTTCTATGAGGAAATTAACAAAATTAGATACTAAGTAGCACTATACCAAACAAGTTCGGCCTTTTTTCTCCTCTCCATGGGTTTGCAGACCGCATATACAGGCCCTGATGAACTGCCGTTTGTTTTCACTACTTTCAAGCAGAAGACTATCCAAAAGATCTTTCAGAAGCCGATTACAATCACTAATTAACTTCGTCTTTTGCACTATCAAGCCACGTATGACAATAAGAGCCTCAAGGACTTCAGACAGTAAATTTTCACGCATAAACCTGACATCGAAAATCAGATTATGTGAAAATTATGAACCAATAAATAGAAGTCATAAAACAAGTTCAGCAAGAAGTAATACCTGGACCGGATATTAGGCACCTCTAAAAACTTCCCAAGGAGTTCTATGAGCTTGTGAAGAATAAATCCCTGTGAGATATCAATATGCAGGCTCCTCTCTAGAGATTTAATATTACCAACTTCCTGAGTAACTAACTTACAAATTGTACTTAGACAACCCTGAACAGTGAGGAACAGCCGAGCATCCTCTGAATCTATCATCTTAAAGAGCAATTCAAAATATTCAGCTGCACTTTCACCAGCAGAAAGAGTTGCTGGTAGTAAACCCATTAGCAAATTCAATAGCCGGTATCGTCTTGATGAACTTTGAGCACATAGTAAACTAACCAACATGCACATCTCTGACCTTATAGATTGAGAACAAGCACTCAGAATAAGTTCTGTAACCCAAGATCCCAGCTCAAACGCTGATAAATCACTTTTAGCTCTCTTAAAAGCACGCTGTTTCCATCTGAGTGCATATTTAAGAGCCAGGTAGTCATTTCTCTGGGCTCTTGATCTTTGGCCCGAACCTTTTACTGCTTGAGATACCTTGTACTGCCTTCTAACAAAATCAAGATATGATGCTCCCTTTTCCCACTCTGAATAGCTCAGTAACTGAATGTCCTGAGTCTTGTGAGAAGCATCCCAATTTTTTTCCAATGACTCGGACACGGACTTATTCCCACTGACATTGCCACTTAAAGAGCCAGAAGTGCTCAAGCTATTTTCATCCTTTGTCTGTGAACCAGAAGAAGATTTCCCCCCACCTTGCTCTTTTTCTGCAGTATCAGGTTTTGGAGGAGTACATGCCTGAGATACAATCCTCAGACAAGGGAGAATAACGTGCTCAGATATAGCAGGATGTTTAGCACCCAAGTTAATGGAAGAGAATAACAACTGGAAAACAATTCGTAGTCTTGATTCCCAGAACTCATCTGCCAGAGAACAAACTTCTGAAAGCAACAATAATTCCTCACGAGTAGCCACAGCAATGTCCATGGAGCGGTGGTGCTCAAGGCAGTACATCACTTTTTTCTGAATTAAGTTGTTCAACTCAGTTACTGCATTGATATCACCTTCAGAGAAAGCGCAGAGTACTGCTCTGGCTTGGATACGAGCTGCTTTTGGACCTTGATGAATATTATTTTCAAACAACTCAGATAAGATGCCAGAAGCAACAAGTTGCTTCTTCGAATTCGGATGTTTTGATAGTACTTCTAAAATTTCAAGACACTGTGTGACAAATGTAGTTGCACAGCCATAGCAGTTGTTCGGAGACCTAGAAATTATGAATCTAGAAGAAGCCACTGCATTATCAGATTGTTTCTGGTGCAAGTAACTCATTAAAACCCGACGAAGCCCTTGCAGTGTCTGTACACTTTTGCTCACAGAATCAAAAGCTGCTTTGCACTTCTCACCATATAGCACACCAAGAAGAGCAATCTTACGGTTTATCTTACATGAAGGTCCAGGTAAAGAGACCATCATTTGCTGGACAGAGTCCTTCTGCTGGGAGTCCATTTCATTTTCACCTATGCTTGACACGATTTTAAGAAGAGGCTTCTTAAAACCTAAAAGTTGCTGATATCTTCGATGAGCATTTTCTGATTCAGACTCTATAGCTGCCAACCCCCTCTTCATATCCTCGTCATTCTCCATGTTATCAAAAGTAAAGCTTGGTTTGGCCATGAAGTTGAATTCAAAACGACCGTATTTGCTATACCCACACTCATTGCATAGAAAAGAATCCAAATTCTCATAATTGATGTTGCGACATTGCCTGCATTGATATGCATTCTCATGGCAGTTGCTACAAATCCCATGTCTATCTGTGACAGGTCGACTGCAACGTGGGCATTGCAATGGTTCGAGGGATAAAGCCTGAAGATTTTCATAAAAGGAATCCAGCTCAATCATAAAGTTACAAGCAGTGATTGGTATTGGGAACTCTACTTTTAGCTCAGTCTGATTGAAAGCAAGATGACAACTCTTAGCACGCTTCCATAAGGACCAATTATTCTTCAATTCTGACAAGTCAGCTACAGGCCGATTGTTGTAATAAAGGTTCAAGACTTTCACAGATTTGGACTTGCGAGCATCGTGCACATTCATGGTCACAGATTGGATGGTATAACTCCCAGTGCATTTTACAATGATTCGGTTGTCAGTAAACTTTGTTTCAGATTTCAAACTTTCCAGCTTCATCCTACTATAAGGGACCTCAGGAGAGCTGCAGGCAACACAAGGTTCGCTCTCAAGATAGTAACCATCAAATTCCACAAGACCACTGAGAGTGTTGTATATGCGTGAATTGGGATGATTGGCTAAGAGCTCATTTTGCAAATGTAGTGTCTCAAAGATGCATCTAATGACTTCAGGGGTCAAACATCGGCCTACAAGTTCGGTACTCTGTTGCTTTGAATTGATATCTGGGGCCTTCCCTAACAACCATGTGACAAGCTCGGTATACTCCACAATGTTTTGACCATACATAGGAAGGAATTTCACTTTCTGCAAGAGAGTCAGTAACATGGTCTCCTTGAATGATTGTTTTGCATGATGCCAGACACCATACAGAGTGTTCTTTGCCTCTGCACGCACAGAACTTGAATTCCATTCTAGTAAAAAGCAGTCAATGAACTGCCTTAAGACATCACCACTTTTATCAGTGAAAATATCTACAGCCGCTTCCATATCCAAATAGGACTTCTCTGAACCAGATTCAGTTCCATCTTCTCCTTTCTTCTTCTTTTTGGATTCCAGAGACTGTGAACCTGATTTGTTTGAACTTGTTCCGGTGTCCACGGCTTCAGCTTTCGGCAAAGATTGGTTCATATCCCTTCCTGAATAAAATGCTAAATTTAAGAGCTTTATGGTCTGAGTAACAGACTCTTCCCCAAAATAAAATACACCATTCATTAGGAAGGGCAAAATATCTCCATGCCTCAAGCAGTACTTCTGCCAATTACGGGGGCGTGCGGTGGCAACATCAGCCATGGTTGACAAGCACTTCACTATCTTCACACTTCTCTCGTATGATAAAGGATTCTTAAAACCACCAGATTTGTTTACATGTTTATGAAGTCTCTTCACTTCACTTGAAAACTGCCAAGAATCTCTAACACTGTAATAGTGAGTTTTGCTTCCACAGAGATGAAGAAAAAGCCTCCTTGCATACCTCCTAACAAATGTAGTATGAGGATTATTTATGTAGCTGCAGAGAACATCTTGATATCCTTCCAGCTTCAAATCCTTCCCCAAGGAAATTTTGTATACTTTCTCCTTTTCCCCAGTCTTGTCTTGCTTGTCAGGACGGACCAAGCTGTACACCAGTCGGAAAGCATTCTCTAACAATAGCCTGTGATAATCCATAAAAATATCTGTGCGGTGGGCTTTCACATATGAATCTGAAAAGAATGGAGAGAAATTACCAGCTGGTAAGTCTCTCCGAACTGTTAGTAGAGCACCACACCCAGAACCAGGATTTGAACCATGTGCAGTTTCAAAATTAATAGTAGGAGACTTGAAAACATTAACCAACTGCTGCAGAATATCCATTAGATAGCTAACAAAAGCCTGCTGTCGAAGTGAACTGCAAGCTCGAACCAACTGGGATGCAAAGTCATTTTTCTCCTGATCATCCAGGGATGACTGGCCAACAGAAGTTGATGAAATCTGGATTACACTTTTATCGTGGGTGTCTGAAACCCCATTTGATTTTGATGCAGAACCATCACTCCCTGGTTGATGCCAGTTGCGGAGCATCAAAGTGAAGAACATGAAGACAAGGATTGCAACCTCCCCAAATGAAGAACGGGTTCTAGCTATTAACGGTTTGTTGAGATTTATCTCATTCAGGAACCATTTAATTAATTTCTCCAAATCTAGGCTTTCAGGCTTTGAGCTGTCAATGAAGGGTCCGCCAATAGCAGATGATAATCGGTAGAAGAGCTGCATTATAGGAACAGCACGAACCCCAGAAGTCGATTCCATCCAACCTTTCAACTGTTCAAGAAGTTCAGAAAGCAGCAAGGAATTCACAGCTCGCTTTGAAGCAGAAATTGAAACAGGGTCAGTCACTGAAGCAGAGAACTGCCCAGATTCATTTGGTTCCAAGACATGGATTGATGGAGCAGAACTCTGCATGCTCACATGTGGTGCCAGAGGCAACAAACTTGAATCACTTGCGTCATCAGTAGAGAAGTGCATCTCATTGCCATCTCCTCCTATAGATTCCACTTCTATTGGGATTGCAGTCATAAGATGATCCCTAGAATGTGGTGGAGGAAGACGGTCTGAATCTAGTACTTCATAGCATGCCTCACATAAATCAAAATCAGGACAAATTGTACAATGCCATCTCCGCCTTAATATAGGAACTGTGGAGCAACCGTCACAACAGTATTGAACTGATGAAGTTATCGTATCCTCATCAATCACAACTTGCGCATTTCCTCCAGATGATTCAGGAGGCACAGAAGTAGATACTGCATTCTCCACCGCATCATCTGTAGCCAACATAGTTTGCTTTGGGAATGGGACCTGAAGCAGTCTTGAAGATATAGCCAAGCTGAAAAACAAGACCGAAATAAAAATGAGCACATGAAGATCACAATTTAGAGCAACTGTAACACAACAGGAAAAAAGTACCTGCTGGAAGCCTGAACAGCTTCATTGGAGGAACATAAAAGCTTCTTGAATAAAACAACAGCAGGAGCAACAGAACGGCCACCTGTATCTTTTCCATGTAAAGCCAGACATTCAGCATAACAATAAATCAGATCTACAGAGGATATGACAATGTTATTCATCGTCTGCGTGTCTGGCTGCTCCAGATCGAAAATTCCCCATAGAACTTGCATAAGCCCATCAACAACTTCAGAACCTACGTCGTGAGAGGAATAAACAGCAGTATTTATCAAGTTGAAGGAAAACAAGGGCATATTCATCCAATCAAAATTTAAACCAATTATGTTATTCATTGTAGTGAAATACAGCCAAATACTTAATGTTCATCTGTTCCAAATAAGTCAATAACCATCCACTTTACTATTGAAATGGATATTCCACAATATGATAATTAGTTATAGTTAGTTTTCCAATAAACAAAACATTAGAGTTGGTTACACCAGGAGCACAACTGAAAGCCAGTGAAAATAGATCTTTAGATTTTTTAGTCATAAAAGAGTGTTATTGTGGGATAGAGGAAGTAACCACCATTTCAGTTATATAGAATATGGATAGAACATAGATGCACTTACTAATATCAGCTTAAAAGACAGAATGTGGATATAGCGAGATGCACTTATATAACAAAGTACAGTATGAAAATTCTATCATGCTCCACAACATAGAAAAATGATCAGCTTAAAATGGCTCATATCAATTCTTCTAGTCTAAAAAGCATGTGATCAGAACTGTTATTAGTTATGGCAAAAACAAGAACAAAATGCAGCCATCAATAACAAAATCAAAATGCAAGACAATATTTTTACAATAAATATTTGCATATTAGAAAAAAGGATGGAGCATAGTTGGTCCAGTCTTCTTGCACTGGTTCAATTGGTAAGTTTCTGTAGTTCACGTTACTCTTGCTTATTTCAAAGTACTCCAAGCAGCTATTTTTGTCATTTATTAGCAGTTCTAATGAACTCTCAGTTTCTGTTAATCATTAATCCAAAAATATAACAACAAAATCCACCCTATTTTAACCCCCATGTTAAGTTTGAAAAAATATAATATCATACCCATAATTGAAGGACAGCAACTATACAAACTAGCTAGTGAACATGTAATAGAGAAGGCATGTTATCATTCAGTTAGATGTTATTGTGCATAAATAAATGTGAAAATACCATTCATCTCCAGAAAAGTGGCTAAATTAGACCGGCGGTGCAATGCAATCTTAGAGACAGCACGCATCTGGGATGTAAACTCTTCAATGATCCATCCTCCGGTAGCACCACCAACTCCGAGCCTTGAAGATAACGCAGAGGTAGATTTCACAACACCAAGAAGGCGCATTGTGTCTTTAACCTAAGGAAGAAATTCATAAATAGACATCAGAAGATGCAGGCATGTATGCGTCAGAGTGAACAATTATGCACGTCGACACAACAGTAAAACATTACCTAGAAATGACAAAGAAACATGGAATTAGATTATTACCTGGTAATATATCTCCCTCTTAGGAAACACAGCCTGAAGGACATGGCAAGCAGCGGCCTGTAACAAGGGTTCCCTGTCACTTTCAAATATTGTTTCAATTAACTGCTTGCACTTGAGTTTGGTCAACTCAAGTTTTCCTTCCTCAGCTTTCAAGCACCCTTGTGGCCTACACAATGAATAAAATCTAGATAGAAGCTTAAGTCCATCAGCTACAACTTGCTCCTGAATAGAAGCAGACTGTATGGACCGACACTTCTTCCCAGATGCTGCACGCAAAGAATTGCAACCAAGAGCACGAGCTTCCATGTCCAACACTTGATCCATTTTCTCCTTCCAACCAAACTCATCTTTAGCTCTACCATACACCTCAAGTGCATCTATTCGAGGTAATCCTGAGCCATTGAAGGTTGGACCAAGTGAAAGAGTAAATTCCTCATCAGCAAGGAGTGACTCGGCAATTGTGAAAGGTATGTCATACCAAGAACGCATTCCTTCATCTAATTTAATCACCCTCTGGAATATAGTAATATCAGATGGTATATGATTTGCTGAAGTATTCCCAACGTGAACTCGAAAACCAACCATGACAATATCAGGATTTGAATTGGAGACAGTTATCTGAAGTGGAAAAAAAAAATGTTGTCACCACAGAAGCATAAAACAAAACATGAATAACAGGATCTGAATTGGGCTCTAGGGGAGAAGAAATATTATGACCAAGAAATGTTCAAATTATATTCCACAAAACACCAATCCTTTCAATACCAAATGACAGGTGGGAGCTTGGAATAAAGCAGAAAGATTCAGAAATATGACACCTCTACATGTTTGTGAAAAGAAAATGGAAGGTTTCAGAGTAGATGGCTAATCCAACTCTACCACATCAGACAGATCCAAAACGGGTTTGTCTTTTTCAGAATAAGTCATCTTCCCCTATTTGATAGAGGGGACAATGGTTTAGTCAGCTCACCAACTGTTCCAATCAAAACCTGACCCATGATGATCCCCAGAAGTAGATAATGAATATTCACATTTAGAAATCCAACTTCCTCTAAGGTTCTAAAACATCGCCTCTTAAGTTTTCTATTTAACTCTCCCCATATTGGTATCAAAATCACTTTCATAATTGAACTTGTAAAATAATCAAAAGATGGTTCTACAACCGAATTGAATTATGATATTTACAATGTCATGTGCTTGAAGTTAGACTGACTACTTATAAGTATAACAGACACATTTCATGACAAATCATCTGATAGGGATAATTGATACTAATTCTGGCAGGGCTATGTAAAATGTAATCAGAAAACAATGTGACTAGATAAAATATTAGCTAAACTCTGGAAAGAAACAAGCATGTTCAGTGTCATCAATAAAGGTCCAAGAATCCGCATTTCAATACTATCATCAGGTATATTATACCAGTGCAACTGTAACTATACCTTAAATCCTGCAGGGCTAGGGCTTTCTAGAAATCCATCCTCAGACACCAGACTCTGCTTCGCTCCTTCTGAATCACCATTTCTGATGGCATCACCACTCAGTTTCACATCTGCAGTAATGCAAACTGTCTTTTCAAAAAAATCAAGGGGGAACTCAGGGTTGGTTCCAGCATAAGCTTTGTTATTTAGTATTCCAGAACCCAACTTTTTAACTTTTTCCGATGCAGCACACGCATCAACTCCCACTGGAACATGAGAATATATCTGAAGGCTTCCATCATCATGCAAAACAAGACAATGGATTTTGTCTTTAGACAGAGGCTTGTAAGCAGTTATTCCAACTAATGGTGAGGTTGAACCCACTGCATGCCGCATGTTCTGTGCAATTAACTCATGATCCCCTGCAGACACAGCAAGTGCTGCATTTGATTTCAGACTTGAGAAACAAACAAATAACCCACTGCCAGCCTGCAACTCTTTCCAACGATGTAGCCCAGCTGGCCGTAACTTCCCCTCTTGTTCCTCATACACGGAAGACATTTCAGTTAGAGATGTTGCATCAGAACTCAGCCGACCTATCAAAGTAGTGCCGTCTTGATAAGATAAGAAAAGTAACTTATAAGTGGATGAGAAGTATAAAGATGAGCCCTTCGTTTGAATCTCTCGATCTGGAATGGAAATCATTTCCTTCAACGGTGTAGCCCCAACATTAGTCTCTGTTGACAATTCTAACTTGAATAAGTTTCCACGTTCTGAAAAAACAATAAGGAACATCCTTCCATGGGCAACAACAGAGAGAGTAGCATCCACAATCATGTCATCTGGTAATGTGAAATAGTGCATGGGGCTGATATTGTCCTGGGAAAGATCATATATTTTGACAAACCTGTTGGTAACCACCATCAGCTGAACCTGAGAACCTGGAACCCAGTCCACCCGTCTAATATAAGCACCTTGAAGAGCAAGTTCAATGGCAAGTCGGTCAGTCACTTCACCCCGAGGATTCAGAGTTAGAACTTGGCAATCTTCATAACCCGCTACAGCGAGATAGTTCTCTACAACAGAGTTGAAAGCAAGATGTACAATTTCAAAGCGAACAATATTTTTGGAGAGGGGCTTAACATTGGTTTTGTCTGCTGTCACAGGTGCAACTGTGGCTTGTCCAATCAACTGCCCAATATCAAAAATAGCTACTTTGTCACCTTCTCCAACAGCTAGTCGACCTCGAATACTGACACTGAGCAAGGATTTGACCAGAGAGCCACTAGCTAAATGTGATTTAAGTTCCTTGGCATTAGAATAATCTGCCTTTATCTTTAAGTCGAGTGATCCACTTTTGTAAGCCTTCTTTAATTGGAAGAGATCAACGCCATAAGAAAGCACCTTATTCTCATCCAGTAAAATTTTCTTTTCTTTCGAAAGGTTGGAGTCTCTTTTGCTGGTTATAGAAGGCAACAATGAAGAGCAAAGTTGCAAAACATGATCCTCAACATCAAGTTCTTCAAGCAATAATGGCATCTTATCTTGAACCTCTTTAGGAAAGGATGACCTGAAAGAGTTATCAACATCTGCAGTCATATCATCATCTAGATCCGAGTCACTATCTGGCAGCTGATCTCCTTCCTCTGTGAAGGATAAAAAGGATTGAAAATTACCAGCAGGACGGACAGGAGCACTGTTAGTCCCACTGAATTTACGAGGTTTCAAGCACTGGCAATTGCTACCTCTGACACCACCAGCACCACAATCACAAAAGAACCGACTTGAGCGAGAATAAACAACACGGTGACCCCGATGACAAACTTTAGCACATACAGAGCAACACCCTTTAGATACAGTAAGATCACAAGTATAACAAAAATACCAGTGTTGTTCCATGAAGTTACTGCCGCTGGAGGTAAATGTGCAAACTTGAGAAGCAAGTGCCCTGTCACTGTTACTATCCTCGTCTTCATCCTTGTCTATGCTAGCTGCCTCACCATCAGATGTCCCATCATCCTCATCCTCATCTACAGAAGTTGCATCACATTCAAGAGGCATGGACTCTCCTTCTTCATTAGCAGAAAGAACCAAAGTGTCAGAATTCTTCCTTGATCCAACTGGCTTTGATGCCATAGGACCCACCCCAATAGAAATGCTAGACAGAGACTTCCCAGGTGACTTCTCTGGGGCATTTTTACCAGACCCACAATCACCCAACACAGTCCCGAGAAAGTCAAAGAGAAACTTCAACCCTGGAAGCAAGCTCTCATTACTGGACAACTTCTCCATGAGCATCACAACACTCTTGAAAAGCAATTTCATCGAAGCTTCACCTCTTGAAATTTGAACAACAAAATGGAAATAGGACTTGGCAACATGAATATCTGAATGCAAAAATGCAGTACTAAGTAACACAAGTGCAGCCTCAAATAAATGGCTATGCAGCTCGCTAGATTGCGATTCAGAAGGTGAAGATACGAGACACAAGATAAAATTCATGGTTGATTCTCTAAGAGAAGCAGAACTTCCTTTTGCACAACTGATTGCACCTGAAGTATCCCTCACACAGCCTAACAACCGCTTCTCCAACCATTTGGACAGGTTAACCATATCCATACTAAGGAATTTCTTTTGAACCTTTTGTTTGAAATCAGGGCAGTGCTCCCCGGATAAGAGATCAATGAAAAAGTTAAGAACCTTCACATTAACTGGTTCAGAATAACAACTATCCAGAGAATCAATTATAACCAACAAATCACCCCGTTGCAGTCCATAAATTTCCTTTACCTGTTCTGATCCATCTTCCACGCCAATGTAAAATTTAAAAACATCAGACTTTGAAGCATCTCTCCTGAGGCAATCCATGGTATCAACAGCCTTGGTCATTATCCAATCATGAATGCAGTTGTCATTGAATTCACTGGCATTGATGTCTCTCAAATATCCTTCCATGCACTTCATCACGAATAGACTTGTGTAGTCTGGACCTTCCAAACCAGCACTCAAGCTAGTATATATAGCTTCACATTTTACATGAAGGCTTTCAAAGACCCTATCAAACTTGATAGTCATTACTGACTCCATAATTTGATGCAGTGTCTTAGTCTCCAGGCAAGTATCTCCTCCTCTCATATCCTTAACTCTGAGCAGCCCGGACAAGGTAGAAAGGATCCCTCTTATACTAAGAATGCTAGAAAGAAGGATTCCACTAGGAGTCTGGAGATGAGAAGGTGCACCATGCAACATACATTCCCAAGAAACCTTAGACAAAATTCCTGAAGCTCTTTTATCAACAATTGTATCTACCCTGGATAAAAGGTCAAGTACAGACTCTAACTGACAGGAACTGGTCCCACTCTTCTCAAGAAGCTCATCCTGCAGACATTTGTCAAATCCTGAATGTTTGAGAAGCAAAAGAGCTGAAAATCTATCAGCATTTGACTGATTATTATGAAGGACCGAAAGATAAGCTTTCTGGTAATCCTGTAGATATCTGGTCAATAATGAAGACAGCATCCTCAACAACACTGCAACTTGACCAGCATCAATTATGCTGGAAATTAGGCCTTCGGCAACACTGACATACTCTTTATCTTTGGATGTACATTCCTTCCAAAAGAGATCCACTCCAGGGACTTTATGCTTCACACAAAATCCCCAGATGCCAGCATTAAGCAATGTGAGTACCAAAGACAGCCACATCCCATTTCTCAAGCAATCCCAATTTAACGTCTTAATGTCAGTCTGAATGTGCACAGAATCCAAGTGCTGAAGCACACTAAGTACAACATCTACAAAGTTGGTGTCCTTGCCAATAACATCACAGTGACCAAGAAGCAAATGGCTGAAGTGAAAAAAACATGCCATATTTGATAGGTCCAAGGTCTGTGGGCTGCTCAACAGCTGAAGCAAATGGTTTTGTGCCAGGCCTAATGCAGGTATATCCCAACAGAGAACAAACAAGTACCTTTCAACAATAAGGTCTTCAGCCATTTCAGCTTTCTTTCCTTTCCAGAACTCCAGGATCCATGACAAAGTTGCATATATGTCATTCCAACTCAAGCTTAAGCATTCAATGGCTAGACCATCTCTACAAAGTGATGCAGGAAGGACTGCAATGTCAATGAGCTGAGTAACCAATCCACTCATAACAGGTTCTTCTTCAACCCATGAACCCATTACATTCTTCACTGCAATTGATGCCCAGGATGATAAATGGTCATTGAAATTATTAGGCAAATGTGATACAGTAAGTGGGCCTTCCCTCAACTTTGACCGCAAATCGAGAAGCAACGATGAAGGACAGGCCTGAGGGTAAAACAGCATATGACGAAGCACCAAAATCAACCTTGAAACTAGTAAAGCCCAGCATGACAACTGTGTGCTGCTAAAATCAGCAGTTGGAGCACGAACTGCTCTTAGAGAAGAAAATATGAAGTTAGCCAATGTTGCCTTTTCCCCATCAGAAGACAAATGGAATGCCATTAACAGAATCTCAATGTGAAACACAGAGGGAAGAGTGCCAAGAAGTTCCTTGAGACTAGGACATTTAGAACAAACAGCATTGACCTTGTCAACAATAAAACCCACAAATCCCCTGTATATCTTGTTTCTCAACTGGCTACCAGCAGAACCAACCTTACAAAAGAGCGTGTGAGCCAGCAATGTCAGGGTTTGATCATTGTAAACAAAGTTACCATTCTCGACATTCAAAATTTGATCCACAAGGTATTGTTCCAGCGAACTAGAGAATGAATGGCAAGTGAGAAGATTGCGCAATAGTTCAAAAGATAGTTCATGGATATGACCAATCTTCTTTGGTTCATGTGGTGTTACACAGCTATCAGAGGTCCTATCTTCAGAGCAACAGCCTTGACAGTTAAGTAAAGAAAGCAAAATATCAATGTGATTTCCATTAAGCTTTTTGCACCCATCCTCAAACAGAGAAGGATGCCATTCAGGAGAGAAGACACATAAATTAAGAAAGCTCAATAGTTCTGTGGCAGCCTGAATTGGCATATTGAAGTAGCTGGAGCTAGAAGAGACAGCAGTTGGTTGTTGATCATCTACAGACCCCACTGAGCGACCTTCAGAGAAAAGGTCTCCAAAAAGTGCTTCATCTTCATGGCCAACTGTTTCCAGATCAGAGTTGCAACTAGCTTTTGTACAGCTAGAATATGAACGATCCACTTTTGGCCGTAATTTTACTGCTTCAGAATGAAGGAAGTGGATAAGATGCATCAAATTGTCCACCCACTGATTTGATGAAGGAAATATCATGTTCAACAATTCCTCATTTGTGCATCTCTTGAGCAAAGGAACCCTTTCATGATGAACATGGCATGAGGGTGAATTAATAGGTGAATCAACGTGAACGTCATTGAGTTCTCTGTCAAATTCCCTCCAGTTGATAGCCTGAGAAGTTTGCCTCTTGAGATCCTGAATTAGTTTCAATACAAAGACAACACACCGAGGGAAGTAAGCTAGTGGAGGCTTTATTGTAGTGGCACTTCTGTTGTATCTCCATATAGAAGAATCCAAATTGTCCAATATTGAGGCAATGATACAAACTTTGACGTTCTGAAAAATACTGCTGTTACAGAAGATAACTTGTACAAGGTGAAGAAATTCTTCCAATAGCAACAGTGCAAGGTTCTCATAGCTTCCCTCTGATGCATTGCCATTCACAAATTCAACTCCAGGTCTGAACAATTTAGGCAATACATCAGCACATGAAGCAATGGCTTTTAACAACGAGGCATCATATTCAACATATGGGATGTCTTTTGTAAGCCTTCCAAGTAATTTCAAAATTCTTAAACTTAAGGACAGTCGCTTGCGAATATTTGTACCCATAATCTTCTCATCAAACATCTCTGGGAGTTTAACCAGTTCTTCACAGAGCACAAGCAGACGCCTAATGCATTCTACATGAACAACAGCCCAATGTTGGGATAGAAACGCCAATTTGTTAAAATCCTGGCAGAAAGAGGGTTCAATAAACCCTGAGCCTGAGTTGTTCCTATCAGGATGCATAAATTCAGATGCCAATGTCAATAGAACCTGATCCCCTGGCTTTTCTTCCCTTGAGCAGTTGACACCTTGTCAAAGAAAAAATGAAAATCATATATATATTAATATTTTGTGGGTGCACTCATCAAAATCATGAACTGGGGGAAAAGCTTTTGAGCAGCACCAAAAGAGTCCAGTAAGTTTGAAATAGCACCCATACCTTGCAGATTGCATATGCGGTAATCCAACTCAATAACATCACAGCTATCACCAACCACTGCAAACAAGTCAACAATGCTATTTGTAGAACGAGGTTGCAACGGGTCAAATACCCTATCTTGTCCATCGACCAATGCTATTTCCAAAAGTTGTAACAAATTATTCTGAAAATCAAGCAAAAATCAATTCATATATAACAGTTGTCATCTCCATTCAAAATTCAAAGGAACATATACCAACACAAGATTTTGAACTACAAGATTGGCAATATCATCTTAAGAGAGAAGGCAATATCATCCTGAGAGGGAAGGCAACATGAATACATGACAACACTAACACAATCTAAAAGCAACGTCTTGTGGAACGGAACTAGGCCAAATACAACTTCAAATAACCAAATGCATAGGATTATTGATTACAACAACTTATCCAATAGGAAAACAATGATTACTTAAACAAATGTAACTCTATATAAGCTGATTCAAAACATATTCTGGACAGTAACTTTATATTCTCAAGTAATGCGCATGTGTAACATAAATGGCATTTATATTCAACTATATGAATAACAGAGTTGATTGCAGCTAAATTTACAAATAAAACTTAGAATAGAAACATGTACCTATACTTAAATTATAATCCATGTTCAGGACATGTAAAATACTAAAATTAAGATAAAGCCGCTTGAACAAATAATCATTTGGCTTTCTATCAACCAGGCATTACAACATGATTGCAATCATTTCTCAAATAATTCAAAGTCCTTGTTAGCACCATGAAAGCAAATGTATACAAAAGAAATATGATTTATGCAAAGGCACACCGTAGTATACGATAAGGAGCAGAAAATAATTACACAGTTTCAACAGATCATACAACTCATGTGAAATCTAAAATACTTTTAAGTCCACATAGAACATCAAAAGAGAGAGGGGGGAAAACATGCTAGGGAATCTGCAAACCTGAATACTCAAATCATCTCTGATAAGCTCCAATTTTTCCAAATAACAAACAGCAAACTCTAGTGACTGTTGCACAACAGCTACAATGATCGGATCTGCTTGCTCCACTGTTCATGTAACAAAGACAGAAAGTCAAAATTACTTCAAATCCCACATCATTCCTTCGAAAAATAACAACAAATACTTCTTTTGTTTTAAAGGGAAAAAGAAACTACTCTGTATCCTCTCTTGAAATAAATAAGAGCAACTCCCATAGCCAACATGTCACATTGCCTTAGTAAGATCAAACTAAAGCAACAATTAAAACTGGAAATGACTCGGAGATCGTTTGAACAAACTTAAACTTAAATAAATACTCTCTCCATCTCAGAATGAATGTCCTCTTTCTCTAATAATTATATATTAAAATAAGTGTCTTCTTTCATTTTGGGGAGTTAGTAATTCATAATTCATCAATAAATAATATCCTAAGGTAAGTTAGTTAGAAATACTAAAGTTTGTCACAAAAAAGTCATATAGGGGGACGTGAAGGAAAGTTAAGCACGAATCAAATCATCCATAATTTTTGCAACAAAATAATTAGGACACTCATTTTGGACGAGGGAATAATAAAAAGATGAACTTTTGTTTTATCTTTAAAGCAAAAATGGTAACAAGCAAATGAAAACAAAACCAAAATATATATTAAACCAATTTATGATAGAATTCAATTGCAACTGAATCAAGTTTTTCAATATTCCAAACCGAGCCAACTAAAGAAGAAAACCTCAAGATTAAGTAGTTATGATCCAGCAATTCAGCTTAGCATAAAAAAAAATCCTTTGGATTACAACTTTGTTCGGGTTTCTTTAGCATTACAATATACTCCATTCTCATAAAGTAATACAAGGAAAGTTCATCAAATCCATTTTTCCTCTCAGGAACACTAATCCTGCATTGTCAGCTTGGTATGATTATAATTTCAGAGTGCAGAAAATGGTATGCGTCTCTTCACTAGGTTACAGATTAACCTCATTTTCTGCGCATCTTGTATTCTGAGCTCACCTATCTTACCCAGATTGAAGCCAAAGGGAAAATAATAAAACTATTGTCACTACAGGAAGAAGAAACCCACTTCCGAATAAGTGGAGCACAAGAATTAACTACTACTTGTATTCCCAATCCGTTCAACACCGGCACAAACAAGAGCGAAAGCAACAGTTCTAATGTACAACCAACCAAATAGATACAATTGCAAGACAAATACCTGATAGGGATCGAGATGCAGAAGCGACGGCGTGAGCGATCCAGATGACGGATTGAATCTGTTCGTCGGACCAGGATTGGAGCCCTAGCTGAGTGTTCCCATCTCCGATCACCGCAAGGCCGCGCTTGAGGATCAGATAGAAGGTCTGGAGAGATTGCTTGAGGGAGTCGTCGGAGCGGAGGGCCTGGACGAGGTCGTCACCGGAGGAGATGAGGTCGGCGAGCCTGGCGAAATGCTCCGCCATGAGAGGGCCGGAGGATCGAGCAGCGTAGCTTGGGGACGATCAGTACATGAGATTGGAAGAGGAAGAAGAAGAGTGTGGAAGTTTTTAGAGAGAGAGAGAGAGAGAGAGAAGGGTTTATGTAACGGAGAAGAGAGATAATGAGATGGTTGATGAGATGTTTAAAGGCGGTGAGGAGGGAATTTGGGGTTGAGCCGATGAAGAAAATTAGGATTAGTGCTTGCTTTTTGGCCAAGCTTGAAATAGTGTCACAAATGCTATTGCTGTCATCATTTTTGGGACTTTTAGTAAAGTCGTGCCACATCAATTTGATTCTCTTTTCACTCGGAAAATGTTACATCTTGCTGCTCAACTATAGTGTAAAAGTATATTTAGGGGTAATTATTTATAAATAAAAAAAGTGGTTTTGTCGTCAATAAATAACTACTTAATTTAAAAACTCATGACACGTACATTTTTAAAATATTTTTTTAAAACAATTAATCACCTTATAGTTTAACATCCTTCTATTTCTCAGTTGTGCGCAAATTCTTCCCTTCATTTGGACTGTAAGTGGGTAGGCAAGTGGAGGGACTAGCAGCGGCAGACGACAAGCAGAAAGGGCGAGTGGTGGCACCGAGTTTCGAGGGTTCGTTGGCAATGGAGGACGCGGTAAAATGGTCTGAGGGTCCCGCCGAACCAAAAAACTTGAATCAGGCGAACCTGACCGCTCAAGTTCGCCAAGTCTCATGAGTGAGATTGATGGGGACTGCCGTGGGAGGATTAGCTCGCGGTTAGTTCGGATAAGAAGGTTATTGGTTCATCAGGTTGATGGAGAGTTGTTAGGGTGGATGCTTGCGGGCGTCTGTCAAACCTGAACCGTTGTACGAGGGGTGGTAAGAATTCTCATGTTGAGTTTGACACTAATGACGCTTTTTCCATGATCGAACCTCATCTTGGGGCAAATTTTAAGTAACGCGTTCTCCTTATGTGATATATGTTTAGTGATGTGGGAAGTCATCTACCGACAAGACATTAGCCCGATTCAAGCAGGATTAATTTACACCTACTAACCTAGAAATCTTTAGGCCCACCAAAAAGCGAGAGAGGTTTGATAAGAGTCCCCCATATTACTTTTGCGGTTACATCAAGATGTTTAAGCACAACTTTAAGCTTCTCGCGCCCCATTCATTGTTGAACTGATTGAATTTTACGACCTTGTTTGTATCATATTTGTGCCTAACTCGTGATCGATTATGACCTGCTATTAGGATGTATGTCTAAGGTTGGTTTTGACCCCTTCTTTCAGGATGTTCTAGTTTATCTTCCGGTTAAGCAGAAATGATAGTGTGAGTCGATAATACTTCAAGTCCCACAATCAAATTCTCATTGTGGGTTTAGATTGTTAAGGTTGGAAAGACTAGATAATGTATATATGTTTTTTTCTTTATTAGCAACGGACATTATACTCCAAAGAGAGCGTCACCCTAAACATTCTCACCCCATAATGTATGTATGTTGCCACGAGGAACTTAACCTTCGCAAATGGAACATGGATTTTATTAACCAAACCAATAATTACATTAATATTTTGCATCATCAAATTAGTACATGACTACAATATATTCATTGTTCACATGAAAATGCTACGAGAACCAAGGGTATTCCATGAATTAAACCCTGCACAAGTTGGAAAAAGAACAAATCAAACAATTAATTATAAACACATCAATGAAAATTAGAGTTTGTTAAATATACAGTGTAGTTAGAGATTGTAATTACTTGCTGCAATCCATGTTTTCTGAGATTGGAAAGCTCAAATGAGATCTGCAAATGGTTTGAAGATCTTGAATTCGCGAGGCACTGAGCGGCGGCTCGCTTCCTCTAACCATGAACTCTATGCACGAACATATCATCCTCGGGTTATTCGGATCAGCTTTGGCCACCAATTTCAGTGTGTAGAGGCTGAGACAACAATCCAGTGTTGGCTTCGGAGACAGATCCATTAGGAACTTCAAGCAATAAGGGAAGTTCTCGTACACAACCTCGCATTCAGGAACGAAGCTATGGCTCGTCCTGAAACCCGAAACGACTAGGAGAAATAGCATTAGTACAAGACGAGCCATTTTCGTTTATGATATATATGGATTTTTGGGTTTGGTGTTTATTTATTTTGTCTGAAAATGGTTGTGAATATGTGGAAAAGTTGTTAATAAGTTGGTTACATGATCATACATTTTTCATTTTCCAAGAAATATGGATGTGTTTGTGTCTAGTTCTGTTAAGCATATGTAGCATGACATACGTTTAAATCATGGAAAATACTTCATGTTTTGTACCAATCACATTACATTTTATACTATATGTTGATCCATACGCTTAAAACATGGAAAATACTACATGCTTTCATTATCCTTGTACTTGCCCCATAACACAGTTTATTGGACTTGTCCTCGAAACACGACACCAAGCGATTCGCCTCCTACAAACGCCGCCAAGTTCCGAGACCATAGGCCGTGTCCTAGACCATAGGAAGTTCGTCCAAGACCATTGGAAACAAGATCAAAGCAAAAGGGAGCGAGACCAATGTCATTCAAGATTTCGTCGTGGGTTGTGTCGCGACACGGTCAACAGTCGAGACTAGGGGAATGGCGCACAAGACCAAGGAAGCCTCGAGCATTGGGAGGCTCTCCCATTCCCTTCGCGCACCTCGTCACCGACTGTGTCGCGACACATTTTGCTTGTCTCTCGACATGGTCTCGCCCAAGGCACACCAACAAGCTTGTCCAAGATAGACAATCTGAAGACTCCGCCACGTACCATTCGTGTCATGACACGCTTTTCTTGTGTCACGTGGTAATGCCCAAATTCTCTTTTGGCCCAATCCGTCACGTCGGGACATATCCGAAGATTCGGGGAAGGTCAAGACACCTAATTAATGAACACGTTTAAAAGCTCACGTCGTCCCCTCAGGCCACCTCAGAAGGCTCCTCACCTCACCGAGCAAATTCCAAACGACAATATGCACCTAAAACCCAAATACGGTCCCCCAAACAGTAGAGACTTCTAGGAGCCTCGACGCCATACATGTCCCAATTAAGTAACTAATACATTTCAAGATAATGTTCACGATCACTTACTTTATTAACACATAAAATTCTCAACAGCAAATAGTTTGTGTTCTTGCAAAACGATAAGCACAATTATTAGTAATGCATTTCGAAGAAGACTTCAACATAATGATGAGAGTGGATTGAGCACAACTCCAGTGAAGAACACAAGCCCAGATGTCTCCTCCTTGATCATGAACATGAAAGGATGGTCTGCTACAAAGCTCGGCTCCGGGACTCGACAACATTGTGCTATACATATAGCAACAGTGCTAGCTGCAGCTGCACTTCCTTCTTCATCAACCTCAATACAAGCTTTGTGAAACATCTTAGTCAGCACAAGCGGCTTCTCCGCGACCATCTCCGTGAGCTCCAACAGTTTCTTGAATGGCAAGTCTAATCCCAATTCTGCCACAACATCTGAACCTTCGAATTCATACGAGAACTTGAACCTCGGGATCCAGAAATCCTGGATCATCTCGTGCTCGAACCGAATTTGCTTATCCAAGATTTCGGGATTCGACTTGAACTTGTGCACTAAATCCCCCAACCCATCAGCTGCATCAGGGAGAAAAATAGTACATGGAAAACTGCCTGGTGTCTTGGCCAGTTTTGTAGGGGATTTTCACAACTTTGTAACCATCATTGGGAAAGGAAGCGTAGCATTGGGGGGTGTATTTGTTTGTCATGAATGGAGCTTGAATTACTTGGCCATTGAGAAGATGGAAGCTTCTGTGTTGTGTTTTTGATGCATCAAATGTTTGAGCCCATGAGCCTTTGAAGTAGAGTGCATTTGCAAGGACCACTGCTGTTATATTGGTTAAGGAATTGGGTGGGAGCAGGTTCTTTATAAGGCCTTTTGTTGCATTCTCAATCCATAAATTTATTTCAATTATGGATTCATCTGCCTGAAAAAAGAAATGTATTAATTGTGTATATGTATATTTTGTCACACGTAGGTAGACCGCTGTAGACATGATCATCTGTGAGTGTTGGAGACCGCAAATCTATATAAAACCAGCTTTGATATCATGTGAAATTTCAATACGGACTGTGTAAAAAGGAAGAAAAATACCTTATTTTCAAAGTCAACTTGCTGGACTACAGCATTGTAAACACCCTCAACAGTCCTCTTAAAAGAAGGCCTGAAAGTGAACTCCTGGTGCACCCAAGCGCCATTAACAAACGAGAGAAGTGGCGCGGCGTCGTCGTTTTCATCTGCAGGCAATGCGATCGGAGCGATCCTTGACGACATAGCATTGAGATCTTCAACACTGTTTGCTTCCAGAAAGTGAAGAAGCTGCTTTAAGGTGCGGCCTTTGAAACCCGCAGCCAAGAAGCACAGCATCAGATGGAACGACAAAGGAGAGAACACAAAATTCTTTGAGCCCTCCTTTGTTTCTTTCAGCATCAGATGATGAGCCATCTGCATACAAAAGCTCTGCTTCGAAAAACGATTGGTGGCTATGGGTACTGTTGGAGAAGAAGACTCCATTGCTGTGAATTTTCTTTTTCTTGATGGACTCTCCATATTTTTTGTTCTTGAAAATTTCTTTTGAGTCTATGTTGGTTTCTTGAAACTTGGTTTATACATATTCGTAGGAACTTGAAAGGAAGTTGCTAGCTAGTTTCCGGGTACATTTTTTTACTATTTATTAAGGTCAACCAATTTCATTTTATAATCTCCTAAATCTGAAGAAATATTTTGATTCTCGAACCACAGAATTATAAAAACCTTGTAAATAGTGTGACTGTCCATGACCTTCTCGTTTTGTTCTGTATCGAAGACTAATAGATGTTAGCCAAAAAATCATAAGTCGACGACTTAATGATGACGACATGAATGGATAAAATAAATGAAGGCTATATATTTATTTAGAGTCTACAATAAAGAATCACAAACAAACAAATGAATAACTGAATATAAATCCAGAGTAATTACATTAACTATGAAATATTACTATTACCATGATCAAAATTGACACACATATGATATATATATATATATATGCATGGATTATCTGCAAGTGACTTCAGCAATAGTTCCATAAAGAATTAAGTCACGGCAAGGTTCACTTTGGTTACTGATGCTTGTTTCCTCTGACTCTGAACTTGCTGCTGATACTGATACTGTACTTTCCATTTCTGTTTTGGTTATGCCTTTGCTGGTTTCTAGCTCTTCTTGGTCCTCAGATTTTGAGCTAAATGATCTGTGATTATAATGTGCTGATCTATATTTGATCAGTTGCTGATTATGGAAGTCATTGTCTCTTGAAAGCACAACCACAGCTCTTGCAGCTGCTGCGGCGCAAGTTGCTGACTCGAAAGCTTCTTGGGCCGCAGTAGCTACATCCCCATATTTCTTCCTTGCTCGCATCGTTTCCGAGAGTGTATCTTCATCATCTTCATTACTTGTACCCCATCCTATCAGCAAATTTTGCGTGTTAACAACATGTCTCGAATCGGGTTTGTAAAGATCATGATTCGAGTCTTGATCAGATTGCTTTGGCTCTTTCTGCTTCTGGTTTACATCCAATTTCTCATCTTCCTCCAATTTCAAAGTAATGCTGCACTCAGAGGCAATTTCCTTGAGCATTCTCAGCCTGCTCTCCAGGCTTGACTGTCTTGTTGAAATCTTTTGTATAATCTATCAACAACAACAAGAACTGATTTTTCATGAGAAAATGATCTAGGAAATTAACACAGTCCTATTGATGCGTCCCGTCACGTACCTTAGGACTCACTCCACAGCTATTGCGTAGCTCCACCGCACGAGCAGCAAACTCT